>OY759265.1:17914174-17921674 GCA_963662155.1 Lamellibrachia columna | reverse complement strand
CGCAACTGCGAAAGACACTTACTAATAATAATAATAATAACGTTCTTATTAACGATTGAATGCACACAAAACGTGTAGGCAAACACACACACACACGCACGCACGCACGCACGCACGCACGCACGCCCGCACACACACACTTAACATATCATATATATATTAAATGATATGTTAAGTGTGTATATATATATATATATATATATATATATATATATATATATATATATATATATATATATATTAAATGCTATTTATTTATTTGTGTACATACAATAAAAAAAAAATATGGACATATGTGATGTGATAAAATGGGCCAGAAGATGCTACATTCGTGCCATGCTTCCTTCTTTTACAGATGAGCATTCCACAAATCCACTGTTAGACGAACAGTGCCGCCCGCATTATCAGTGATGTGGTTGATTGTTTCGACGATGCTGTCCAACACATGTTAACAGGTCAAATTCCTGTTACCACCGTCAAGTTTATCCTTGATCACAAACGTGAGTTGACAGAGATGTATGCCACTCTGATGACGTACGGTATACCACTGGTTGTTCCTGCTGCGATAGAGACAGAAGACTCCCCCATCGATGTGCTACAGAGAGTGTTGGAATGGCGAGAGTCAGAGTTGCACCATATTGAAAATAGGAAGAAGGACATTCAAAACATGCTAGGAATGGTGACTAAGCTCAAGTCGGGTAGGTGAATTCAGATGTAGCACTTATATTAGTTGGGAAAAATACGCAAGATGTCAGTGAGAAGTTCACCAGTCTGGGTCCTTTACGTATACTAAGGGTGTTTAACCATTGCTTGTTCTTGTGCTCTATGTTTGTGTGAAATGTTCAACGATGTAAGTATTCTCCACTTTCTCAGCATTTCACTGCTATATCTTCATTGATTTGTTGCCTCATCAGCTGTTTTAGTGGTGGGCTAACAATGTGTTCAACTATAATAGTAAGTGTAATGCCTAGTAAAACACTAATGCATTGACCCGGCAGTGAAGAAGCTGCATGTAAACTACTCTGTGTTAATTAACAAATATTTTAGTAACTGATTTCTCAGGATATAAAGGGCATGTAGTTACGGAAATACATTTGTTCATATTGGAAATGAATAATTGCAGTTTGCTTCACGTAGACTGCCAACACAAAACATTGTTTGTAATTTTATTCTCATCGTGGTAAATCTTACCGTGCAAAACGGTTAACTTTTTGGTCACAAAATAGTTCATTAAACAATATAATGAACAATTTGAACAATGTGCCATTGTTTTGCAATCCGTGCCTTTCATAGGGTAATTGGTTTTACACAATTGTTTCACTTCTGACACGTTCCCACTAAACCACCAATGCCTGTCATTTCAGTATTGAATATATGGCGCTGTTATCGAATGGCAGAGTTAATGCATATGTCCCATAAATAAATAATTATTGTTTTATCAAAATGTTTCTAATCATACATGATTCGAGATGGATCGACAACTGTGTCACAACTATATCACCTCGGATCAGTTGTTTTTTTGACAGCACTGTTTATATCAGCGTTGCGGTGGCAACGGAGAAGTTGATCTGCAATCAGTATATTATTTTTTTCAGTGGACACAAACCAACTGCAACAAACGTTGTCAAGCATGGACGATAGTATGTCACTTGCACAGCTGTGCAGACCACGGCAATACACACCAGAGACAGCAACTCAGAAAGATACGATCACCACTGAAGTTACCTTCCTTAACCTCAGCGACCGTGTTGAAGAAATGCTGCATGTAATGGCCACCGCAAAACTCAATGTGAGTCAGATTTTCGACACGCTGTGGACACAACATGGCAACACTGTACACTACAAGAGAGAACAAGACTTTGGTTGTGGGCAACTGACGCTGGAAGATGTAGCTACGCTTGTATGGCTACTTGCGAAGGAAGAGTATGACACCATCTGTGCGTGCATTCAGAACGGCTCGATCACGATGGATAAGGTTGACAACTTTCTGAATGTGTATGTTGATAACTATTCTCACCTCGAGGATGAGTTTCAACTGATGTGCACGTCAGGCGTTGACAATGACTGGGTCAAGGAGCGTGTCCATCAGGTAAAACGGTACCATCACCTTGATCATGGTCATCTTTGCGCCAAATTGATAATGGAGACAAAGGAAGCATTTCATCTGACAGGCGACTTCTCGGTACTTGAAGTCATCGTAAGTTCGGTAAGGAAACTTTGAGTGTTCGTGATTTTAACAAGATTTAACAAGATTGCCATCTAAGGCAACAGGCCCAGATGGCAAGTGGACAAGGAAGCCAGTGGCTTAACGAGAGTCCAACAACAATTTTTTACGTATGTGTATCGTTTATGTGTGACTTTCTGAAGTGAGAAAATATATTTATATCAATATGTTCATACCCATTTAGTGTCTTAGAAACATCAATTTGATCTCCTCCTCGGGCGGGCGGGCGGGGCGGGCGGGGCGGGGCGGGCGGGGCGGGCGGGCGGGCGGGCGGGCGGGCAGATACATCTGAGTTAAACATCTTCATTTTCGTTGACAATCTCTGGTTTTTCAGTTTGTCGTACAAAAGTGTTGTGTGTTATTCAGGTGGAGGACAAACGATGTCCACTGTCCTCGATCACTGATGATGTTGTCAATGCAAATGCACTCTTGAGAGATGTGACAGAGGAAAAAATGAATTGCATCAGACACCTGACCAAGTGCAAACCTCTCATAGACTGGCTTCGGGAGAACATCAATGGTAAAGTGTTCCAGTAATATGGGCATACTGCTCATTTGTAAAATCATATTTATTGTTCTTGTCGTTTGCGTCTCGCGTGTTTTAGGGTAATTTGTGATGTTCTATTTTGGGAGCTATGCATTGTATTATAACTATGTAACTTTAGAACAACGAAATGGATTCTATGTATCAATATGAATGTAATGATGACGACGAAAAACGATACCGCGAAAACATATTGTTGTTCATTATGAGATGATTTGATATCTCGCAGTGGCGTATTTATGCGCGTTTTGTCACATTTTCAAGCCAGTAAGCCTGTCGCAAATGCCACCAGTACCATCTTAGCTATGTCATTTATATGACACTGAATTCATTGGCGACGAGAATCACTATCGTTGAAATACGTTCTTCAAAACTATAAAAAAAAGTCGTTCTATAACACCGACCGTTATGATATACTCTGCCACATACCCATATAGCACTAATGGAAGAGTTTACACGTAATGTCTTTCTCGTGATTATGTGGTGAATTTGGTGAACATTACCTCTTATGACATTGTACATACATTGTTCATGTAGATGTCAAGGAGTTGGACGTACTGGTGGACCTAGCCTTGCGGTCAGCTGAAGGTCAAGGTGATTTAGAAGTGGAAAGAGTCATGTGTCTGCGGTCAGCAGTCACTGGTTATGCTAATTTCATTTACGACCTGAAGGAGGATACCAACTTTGGAGACTTCATGAAGTTATGGGAATGTCAGAAGGACAAAGATCTTTCCACTAAACTGGTAAGGTTACTGAAACGTTGAAGAAAAATGCAATGTGAATGACTAAATTATTTAACACAATAGAAACGATATCGTCATTAGTACATTACATTACATTGCATTATAAGTCAATTTTTATGCTTTAGATAGCTACATATGTATGTAATAACATACAACATGGGTAATAGGGTTATCGTTATTATTAACATGAACTTAACATGTTGGCATTTCCCTGACCGTCTTTGGATGTGTTGGTTGGGGCAGGTTTGACGACAATGCAAAAATAGTCGGTACAACGTGCTCTATCAATGAACAATATAGCATCGTGTATATATGCTCTTCAGTATCTGACAATTATGTACAGTTGCTCGAACGGAACACATTGTGTTATATAGGTCATATAATATAGGTAAGTAAGTGACATTTCCAAAAAATATACACTGAAAACATAAATCAATAAAATCTATAAACTGGACTGTCATCCCGATCAATGATAAACCTAATAACAATAATACATTTATTTCCAACATTACATATATGTAGTGAATATATTGTTAGCGCAAGGCATATATACAATACTCATCTAAATCATACATATAAAGAAATGAATATATTGTACTAATTACAATCATATTGTGGTATAATCTTGTACTGGAAACAGAGAATAGAAGCATAAACTTGTGTGCAGTCTTCCCAATGCTCGATGTATTATTTACTTTCTTATGTCATTAGGATGTAAACTCTTTATATTAGGACCTAAACTCTTAATATTGTATGTGAATGAATGATGTTGCATTTATAAACTTGTAAAATATATCTTGTTTGCTGATGACACTAATATGTTGTATGCAAACAAAAACATAAATCAACTTGTTACAACAGTAACATCTGTTCTGGACAAAATGTGTACTTACCTTGCTGTAAACAAGTTACCAATGAATGTTTCGAAAACGAGTTACACGTAATTTGGTAATAGTATTCTGAATGCTAGTATTGACATAACAACTAATGGTGTAAATATTGATAGAGTACAGTTTTATTGGCTACAGCTGACTTTTATTTCCTTTTTTATTTTGGTACAAATATAAATTCACAATTGTTTGTTCACTGTTTCTTCATAGTGTACATATGGAAGGTCTCACAGGACTTGATACTGATTACCTTGTCCATATATGTGTGCGTGTGTGTGTGTGTGTGTGTGTGTGCGTGCGTGCGTGCGTGCGTGCGTGCGTGCGTGCGTGCGTGCGTGCGTATGTGTGTTACCATCAATATCACAATGACCACTAAACCTCCTTTCTATGTAGTTGGACATATTTAATCATCTGGACTGGCTGAAGAACATCAAAGAATCGCACGGCTCCGTCGAATTGGATGCCATCAGCCAGGCAACAGCCATCAACGACAGAGGTGTCTACTGTGTTGGCAAGCAGAATAATCTTGAACCGGAGGTGCGAAACGAGAAAAAAAGCAGGATGTTATGGTGTAATATAATCATTTGCTATATTCAGATATAATTTTTCAGACAATGCATGCAAAATTGAATGAGATGAGTTCACCTATGTCTAATGGCTTCATTTGCAGTATTGTAAGTTATAACAGTTGCGCACACGCATTCAGTATGTTCCGTGCGATTTAGGGGTGCAGTTCTGATTGTTGAATCGGAGGCTTGTGATACTGACGGAAGTAGTTTGTTACGTCATGACGCGGTCAATGCGTATCGGAAAAACAGGTATCTGACCATTCTATAAATCTGTCATTGTGTATTTTGTTAATACTGAAAATACCACAGTATCTTAGAAGTTCGGTGTGCTTTACATTAAAACAAAAGTGACTAAAATACAAAACACATTTAAATATATATATATATGTACATGTGTGTGTATATATATATATATATATATATATATATATATATATATATATATATATTTAAATGTGTTTTGTATTTTAGTCACTTTTGTTTTAATGTAAGGCACACCGAACTTCTATATATATATATATATATATATATATATATATATATATATATATAGAAGTTCGGTGTGCTTTACATTAAAACAAAAGTTACTAAAATACACATATATATATATATATATTTAAATGTGTTTTGTATTTTAGTCACTTTTGTTTTAATGTAAAGCACACCGAACTTCTAAGATACTGTGGTATTTTCAGTATTCACTAAATACACAATGACATATTTATAGAATGGTCAGATACCTGTTTTCCCATTTACATTATATATATATATATATATATATATATATATATATATATATATATTGGCGCATGTTTCCCTTTGTTGCAACCGTGTGGATACTAGTAAGTTGATGTAGACTTAGCATTAACATGTATATATGGCTAACAATGTCAGTTTTACAAAATCTATATGCTATAAGTCCATCGTCATTCACTTCATACACCTTGTATAAAATTATTGATACAGCATGAAATGAAGCAAAAGTTATTGAATGCATGATAATAATAATTATTATGTGCAGCCTGATTCAAGTACTTATAATTATGTTTTACGGTACATTATGGTCTTGTGTTAACAATGGTGAGTAAAACTGGAATCCTTTCTATGTCGTCTAGAACCATAAAGCCGGTGCTTATATCTGGTTTCGTAGATGTAAGTGGATATGAATTTATATAATTCAGCTTGCTGATCATAAATGTAAAGCTGCTAAATTTCATTGTTTAGTCTGTGGAGAACGTGGTGCGTCTGATCCTGAAGCCAGAAACAGAGGACGGTGAACAGAAGACCTACGGATTCCAAGATCTGCAGAATCTGCAGAGCAAACTGATGCTGGTGGCTGGTAAAGCAGAGAAGGGAAAGGACAATGTGGACACGTTTACTGAGGTAAAATGTGTGTCACATATTGGACGTCACTAGTAACCCATGTTTATTCTCTCTAAATGTTGCTTTTATGCACCTGTGATTGCCTTTTTTGTAGATTTGTGAACATTCAGATTGATCATATGAATCTGTAGCAATACTATTTACATATATCAAAGGGCATGTAGTTAATTCTACGCTAGTCATCGTATAATCGTGGAAAGTAAAAGCAGTGCATATAAGTCAATCTTGTGAAACCCTACATGACAAGTAGACTAGCCATTGGCTTAACGTAAGTCTAACCATTTCTCAACTATGTGTATCCCGCCCCTCTGAGATATTGTTGTCAATTCTGTGTATAAACATATCCATGCCGCTACCACTTACACAATCGGTATATAACTTGTTCCATTTATTCCGAAAAAGAACTGAATGAAGCCGTTTCATCAATCTAAATATTAAATATACCATTGTGATCAAAGTAAATTACCAAACATAGATGATTATGTTTGATTTAGGTCCTCGATGGTGTGACTCGACTAGCAAACGTCTACATTAAGATCTGTGCCAGCGGTAATATCCTGTTCCGCCAGTGGGTGTCTTCATTCTTTTGTGGGCCTGGCCGTAAGATCAATGCAACAGTTGACTTCGGGCTAAGCAGCCAGATGCTGCAAGGATCATCACAAGACTGTCCTACAGTGGCCAAGCAGATCCAAGTAATGTGTGAATTTCTCGACAAATGCTATAGTGACTGGCTGGATCATATCGAACAACGGCGATCACAGTTCTACTACCTGAATCACTACAGTACCCAGCAGCTTGTGATTTTATGTAAGGAGATTGCGTCACTCTGCTGCAGCAGTGGAGAAAACATTGATGACTCTAGCATCAATCCTGTGGTGTACCCCATGCTGTGTGCTGTCAAACCCAACTGCACCACGGAGGATCTAGGAAAAGCGGTGAAAGTAGTTTTCCAAGACCTTGCAGAGCGGGAGAAACATGCCAACGACGATGGGATCATTGAAGATGACACTGAATTGACAGTTGTCTTGGAGGGAACAGAGTCTGAGCAAGCCAACATGACGGACAAGCTGAACTTTGTCATGGCAATGTCAGAGGCAGACTTTCCTGAGGAGTTGGCCTATAGAGCACTTCGTGAAATACCTTCCAC
>OY759265.1:17901674-17909174 GCA_963662155.1 Lamellibrachia columna | reverse complement strand
AGGAGCTCCCACCAGTCCTGCTCCAGCTTGTGTCACATTACATTGGTCATGCGACACATCCGTAACTTCAGTCTGCTGAAGACGACAGCGGGATGCGGTCGAAATATTCAGATCGCATACCAAGTTTCTTGAGAGGTAATTATGTGTCATAACACTGTTACATCGATATATTTTTTAGTCTACAATAGTATCGACACTTAAAGTACTAATTCGGGGAGGGGGAAGGGATTTGAGAATTAATACGCGTTGTACGAATAGGTAAATGTCGACAGTTGTGAACGGCCCCTTAACTAAAATAGTCAAGTTAAAGTGTTCGTGGTCTCGCGCGTCACTGTTTTTTAGTCAAAGATATTGTTCAGATAACATATTTTAAACGCATATGTGGAGTTACAATTTCATAGTGTTGGGCTGAGTGTACCAGTTCAGATCTTTGCACCAGGAACTGCTCTATAGTTCTTGAAGAGTTTGGTGCGTAGATATCTCGTTTGGATTTCGATCGAGTGTTTCTTGTTGAAACGCTGGAGACTGGCTGTAATATATATGGCACATGCAATTGGGATCAGTTCCTTTACATACTTGAACACAAGTTGAGCCTGTGTGTATTTAAAACACTCTGGCAGTGACAGCCAAAGTAGTCGCATCAACAGTGGGGCACTTGGAACTCTGTATTCAGAGTCTGCATTCAGAATATGTTATTCAGTCTGGCAAACAGTGGCGACCAGTTATTGTTTAGTTGTTATTTTATTGATGCGTTGTTAGGTTTGACAACTGTGTCAATTTCTGAGTGAAAACTAGGCAAGCGCATTGTCTGCACGTGCATATATGATCACATACGCATGTGCAGAAGCGGTTAAGTGAAAACTGCGGTACGGGCGGCCAGTACTTGGCCAAACCCATGGATTAAGCCACTAATTTAATATTAGCACATTACTTCTTGCCAAGTTTCTTATTTTGTTCAGTATACGTATGTACACTTGTACGATAAGTACTTTCTTGCTACCTTTGAAACCACCATGGCTATTGTGCTAAGGTCGGAAACTGGTCAACTTTTAAGCCCCTGTAATGTTGCCTGAAAAGCTTCCAGTTGGTGATGAAAGTATGACAATGTACGCTTCTGTTGCAGTTCCCTTGAAAACAAACTGATGGAGCTTTGGAGTAACCACCTACAGTCTACAGCTACAAGCGTGACTGATCACCTCAGTCTCGGGCACTTGGGCTGTGTCTTGGAGGCATTGGCAGGTACTGTGAACATAATGTTCGATGAGTTCGTATTGGTTTTCCTGATATGACATTTTTATCTCCCAACATATTGCATTTATACGCATAATTTTATTTTGTGGAATTTGTATTTGTGAACCTTTTAAAATAATTATAATAATAATATGCAAATAAGAAGTTTTATTAGTAATTACTTTTTGTCTTGTGAGAAAAGTAGCAATTTGTTAAAATGTTATGAGTTGTACTCACATTGTTTTTTTCTTGCGCGTAGCAATGAATTATGCTTTGCATAGCCCATATACATTTATACAGTAATTATTGTCATAATAAATGCACCAATTAGATTATTACATTGATATATTTGAAGTTAACATTGTCTTAAACAAAACATTATTTTGTTTTTTCCTGCTTATGTATTCTTTCCTCTGTAGACCGGACAGATATCAACCGACCAATGCCACAGCAACTTATCACAGGCATTCCAAACTTGATTGTTTGTGCTCAAGGTTTGTGCTAACGATTTCCTACACTTTTGGAACACTTTATTGTAGGGTATTCTGAGTTATGTGCGTGCTTGCGTGCGTGCGTGCGTGCGTGCGTGCGTGCGTGTGTGTGTGTGTGTGTGTGTGTGTGTGTGTGTGTGTATGTGTATATATATATATATATATATATCACACCGACATATCCTTCTTCTTATCTTTCTTTCCGTAAATCGGATTAACGCAGTTGCTGACAATTGTACATAACTATGAACTACTATTTCTCTTAATTACGTAATCTACGTCAAACGTCCATATAGGTTCCTTCGTAATACCCCACCTCCCGAGGAATTTTGTTTTCTTCCTCACGTCATGTCAGTGGCCCATTTGAAAAATTGTATAGACACATGGTCTATGCAGACTTCAACTTATATAAATTAATTTTTATTGGGATAAAAATGAATACATGCTATGTATTTGGTCAATGTGGCAGTGATACTTATGTTCGTCTAGTTGATGTCCTGCGAGCTGTCCTGTCTCTCTATGACGGTGGACTAGACCTACCTCTGCCAGGGACCGACGAAGTGTTGTTATGCACAGAGCAAACCACTGCCGAGGAGGTATGTAAAGGTGGTGCTGACGAGACAATATCGCCTCGTCGATATCCTGTATGGAAGTAGCCAGAAAAATTTTCATGGACAATATATCCGAAACATTATCACCCATAACATTGCCCAAGACAATAATATATCATTTCCTGCCAAAGAAAAATATTGCAGTAAGACAGTATTCCCATAATAATATTGATTAATTAATAGGAAAACGTATCCACCTGATTGTGAGTGCGATTACGTTGCTGCCAGTCTCAATTCCTGTGCCATGAACTAAACAGCAGGCATCAGAGGAAATAAGTCAAATGGAAGAGAATTTCTTTTTAGACATGGTCACACAGAGATAGCATGGTATACAAACTTGGTGCCTACCTTATTTACTATTGTATATTTATGTACATATCCCCTACTCTTCGTGATACATACATACTATTAACACTAACTTGAAATAAATTAAATGCTTGTAAATGGCATGGTATGATAATTATGTGTTAATTTCCGCGGATATATTTGTGAGTGAAATATTGTAGTGAGATGCGCGACACATGACATCATGTTTTAACATGTTGCAGTCTATGATAACATTTATGATACATTGGACTCTTGCTACAAGGACTCCGTATGTCAATGTCATTTTGTATATGGCAAGTGCCATCCATTGTGATTAGGATGGATTTAATAAACGTTTTGTAATTAACATGATTCTGTTCAGTATAGTGTCTGCACGGTTTTCCAATAAGGGATCTATCCATTATTCTTGATATTAGTATTTTAGGCTGAGCCTATTAAGTCCTATAAGCTAGTCAAATATCTTAGATATGTATTACAATAATTCAAAGCCATTATGTGTGCATGCATTCGTGTTACAAACTTGATCCGCTGTTACAATTTGCCCGGCATGAGAATAAAGTGTAACACAATGCAAACATAAATCTTGAAATCTACTGTTTGTGTTACTACTAACTCCGGTCTCCCACATATGTGTGTGTGTGTGTGTGTGTGTGTGTGTGTGTGTGCGCGCGCTTGCGTGCGTGCGTGCGTGTGTGTGTTTGTGTGGTCTTCCTCCTTGATCCCTGCTGTACAGGGGTGAAGGTTAGGTAAAGTATTGTCGAACCACTCTTTCTGTTCTTTCTTTCCATAGTTTTCTATCGGCCGCCCCCTCCCCATCTTTCATATCCCTCCTTACGCAGTCCTCCCATCTCAGCTGTGGCCTTCCCCTTTTCCTGCGTTCTTGATGTTTTTTCACCTCTGATCTCTTTGCTAGTTTGCCTGCATCCATTCTTACCAAGTGGCCTGACCATCTCATTTTGCTTCTCACCAATCTTCCTGTTAGACTGCATTGCATCCCAACCTCTTTTCTCAGGTCGTTCATCCTTCTTCTGTCCACCCTCTTTGTTCTCGTTATTCGACGAACCCAGTTGTTCTCACAAACTTGCAGCTTCTGTTGTTGTTCTATCAACGCCACTGTCTCCAGACCATACATGCATGCTGGTGTAACACATGTTCTCAGGACTTTCCCTTTCAGCGTTTTCAAAATTGTTCTGTCCAACATGACTCCCTCTACCTTTCTCCAAGTATTCGCTCCCGCTTAAGTCCGACGTCACACATCTGCCTCTGAATGCCCATCCTCCATAACCCTTCCTCCAAGGTACACAAAGCCACCCACCTGCTAGATCTCCTTACCATCCAACCTGATGTTCAACTCCTCTCTCTGGTGTCCAACCTACATCACGTCTGTCTTCTCCAGGCTCATTCTCAGTCCGTGTTTCTCAAACACCCCCTTCCATTCCTCCAACACTTGCTGTAGTTCTGTGCTGATTAGTTCCATCACCATGATTAATAGTAAAGGGCTCAGAATATTTCCTTGCCTCAAACCCATGTTAACTGGAAACTCTTCAGACAACCCAGATCCATCCACAACTCTTCCTTTTGTACTATCATACATTGCTTCCACCATCCTCGCTTCTGCTTCTGGCACTCCCATCCATCTCACTGTTGCCATCACCATCTCTCTTGGACTGTGTCATAGGCATTCTCTAGGTCCACAAATCCCACTGCCATTCTCCCTTGCATCTCCAACCTCTTCTCTACCAGCTGTCCTAATGCAAACAACCCATCAGTCGTCCCTCTGCCGTTTCTGAATCCTTGTTGTTCTTCACCCAATCCTTGCTCTACTTTCTTTCAGATCCACCCATCCAGGATCCTCTTTAGCAGCTTCATGATGTGACTTAGAAGTGTGATGCCTCGATATTTCCCTGGGTCTTGCACATCTCCCTTCCTCTTTCATATTGGGACAATTAGCCCTGTCCGCCACTCCTCTTGTACTTTACCTTGCCTCGTACATGTATTCAGCAGCCTCTTTGTCCAGCTGATTCCACTCTCCCCCGCTGCCATTACCATCTCCACACGCATCTCGTCGATACCAGGTGCTCTTCCCTTCTTCATCCGTTTCATCCCAGTTTGCATCTCTATATCCGTAATATCAGTTAACTCCACTTTCCCCTCTACATGCTATGGTAATTCCAGATCGTTGTTATTTCTTTCCTGTTCCAGTAGCTCCTTGGAGTAGCTTTCCCACACCTTCAGCACTGCCTCTTGTTCTGTCACTAACTTTCCATTTCTATCCTTGATCACTGTCCCACCCTTCACGTCTTTACTATTCTCATCCCTGTCTTGGGCCATTTTGTATATCATCGTCTTTCCACCATCCTCATCTAGCTTGCTATATACGTCTGCTTCCATCTCTCTCCTCGCCTTATCAACAGCTCCTTTGCCGCTTTCTTCTGCCCGTATGGGTGTATCATCCTTGCATCCGGTTGATTTCCTCTCTCCTTGGTCTTCTCAATTTCTTTCCCAGCTTCCTTCTTTTTGCATACTGCCTCTGCAACTTCGGTTATCCACCATCCTTGGTTACTACTTCTTGACACTCCGCCCTTTCCCGATGTTCTTCCACATAGCTCCTCTGCAGCTTCCACAAATGCTTCTTTGTACTTTTTCCATTCTTCCTCCAAACCACCAACTTCACTGAGCTCTTCATACTTCTGTATCTCTTGCTTATATATATATATATATATATATATATATATATATATATATATATATATATATATATATATATATATACATATATATATATATATATACATAAATATATACATGTATACATATATATATATATATGTATGTATGTATGTATGTATGTATGTATGTATGTATGTATGTATGTATGTATATATATATATATATATATATATATATATATGTTTTATGTGTTGGTCTGTATCTGAAGGTATGATTGTTTAGCCACCCATTAATACAGCAGCTTTTTGTAACCTGTGCCATCATTCAGCTATTTTAATTAATTAACTGCTTGTTGTCTGAAGGTTGACATTAAAAACATGTTGTTCTGTTCCTGCAGTTACTTTATTTATCCACTTACAGAAACAGAAACATTACGTAAAATGTATTATTATTATGTATTATTAAGCTATTACTTGTTGTCTGAAGGTTGACCTGCTGTGCAGACGGGCTGCATTAGACAAGCATGGCAAGATCTACTGCCTTGCACATGCCGACATGTTAGATTATGAAATCAGTGAAAAAACTGAGTCTTATCTGGAGAAGCACATCAAGGGCAGTGAAGGTTTGTGCGTTTGTGTAGGTTCATGTATAACATATGTTTGAATGCAGTGCTGAATGGAATGAATGTGTGTTTAACAGTTTTGTGTGCCACCTTATTGCGATTTTCCGTTTAATGGGGGTAAGGTTGTATAGAAATAACATATTTTATATAATCGTATCTACAAAGAAAACATTCGTGTTTTAGATTGCAGGCTTGTGGTCATCTGTAGCAAGGAACGAGAGACCAGATCACGTTTGGTGACTGCTCTTGAAAAGCACCGGGTCAACACTCCTATTGTTTCCACAGTCAAGCATATCCAAACATATCTGAGGAAGCATTTCTGCATGAAAGGTCAACAGCAATGCAAACTATATAGCGCAGCAGAAGTCGATCCTGAGAAGTATGTTGGAATTATTGTTCTTTATTAATGTTTCATTTATAATCGTTATTTTGGATATTAGTACTTTAGTGGACTTATAGGCCATATCTTGTTAAAATAAATGTATATACAAACTATATCAATATATGTGTGTGTGTGTGTGTGTGTGTGTGTGTGTGTGTGTGCGTGCGTGCGTGCGTGCGTGCGTGCGTGCGTGCGTGCGTGCGTGCGTGCGTGTGTGCGCGCGCGCGCTCATTTCTCGCGAAACGTTTACAAACGTTGTTTAGGACCATTGCTTTTTCAATAAACTGAATAGACGGCTGTGATCAGGTCGTACGTATGCGTTTTGATTATGACGTTTATGTATGTACCATGAAAACTGTCTCCAAGAAATGGGTCATTGTTGCTCCTTTTTGTGCAATATTTACACGATGACGTCTTTAAAACGGTTTTTATTATTTATTGATTTTTGACACATGAGTACATTTCGACTCACATGACTTTGATAATTCACCAACTCACTGTAATTTATTCATGAGGTTTCCATGGGTTGGTACCCTTGTGAAAATAATAAGACTATAATATCATCACATAAAGAACATGCATAAACATAATTTTGCATATTCAGGTACGTATAAAAAAATACGCTAAAGCTAGATGAAACTTGATCAGTGGTCTCTGAAGTAGTATACGCTATTCTACTGGAAATTATATTATGTCAAACCGTAGGTCTGCAGTTCTAAACTGCCTACGAACTGATAGCTATAACTCCAATATAAATAAAGTGTACCCAGTTGAAAAGCCCAAGTTATGTACTTCTCAATGAATACATTTCCCTTGTAGTGGCATCTTATAATATAACGTCACGTTTAAAAACCATCACAGTCGGAGAGTACAAATAACTTACGTTACGTTACCTCAAACAGAGAAAAAGTTTGACAAATACGTCTTACTGAGTCCCAAGCCCAAATATATTATTGTGTATGTATAGAACGTGAAATATTTACAAGTAATTATATACTAAATAAGTGTAATGACCTTTCAAACTACAAGGAACTGTGTGCAGACGTACGGTTTAGCTGTCAAATGCTCAATTTTAGGAGTTAGTCTGCCAAATCTTATTTCTTAATTAGCTCAATATTGTCTGTTCATATGACAAAAAGTACGAAGTTTTACGAATACGTTTATTTT
>OY759265.1:17894174-17896674 GCA_963662155.1 Lamellibrachia columna | reverse complement strand
AACTGTATCCAGGATCAGGTTAGTGGCCTCTCTCCCTTTGATATTACATTGATTAATTGCTCTAAATAGGTGGCTGTGAGAGGGCTGATCTTGACTACTCCCTAGCACAGACCCTAGATACCTGTGCGTTGAGCAGTGCCCAAGACTTGTTTGTAAACAACAGTGCAATGACAGCTAGGCTAGTCCCGCAATGCGCCTTGGGCAATAGACATGTGAAATAGACAACATTGTTGCCTGTTGAGTGTATGCTATTATGGGTTTATACATGTAGAGTACTAGTTTTACAGTGGTGTATTCTTAATTTAGGCATAAGCTTGCCGCCCGCAGCCTACCTATTATTATAGTTATTTAACAGTCACATTAGTGAGACATGTATTTTAAAACATTGTACATTTATTACACTTAATAACTGAAGTTATTTAGTAGATGCTGATATGATATATGAGGAAGACTGTGTGCTGTGCAGTATAAACACAGCACCTCCAGTGGGTTCTTGCCATGCAACAGCATGGATATCACTAGCCCATGCCTGGATCACTGTATCATGTGTCAACTGATAAGGGCGCATCGGTCTTGTTTTACTAACGGGTGTTCTATTTATCTATCTGGTTGTTACCCATATTGCTAAGTATTATTTGGCTGTTGATAGCTGCAATGTGAGGATTGTCAAGTCGGATCGTGCCGGTGTTGGAAAGAGTCTACGTGTGCAACGATTGACAGACGCACTGACAGTGCTCAATGGTGATCCTCTCTACCACAACTGTGCTGCCTGCGTGACTGTCGCACTACAACAAACGAGGGTTGATCACACTGATGTTCTGAGGACCCTAGTCAATCACATTGCAAAGCCTGACAGACTCGTCCCTCGAGTGTTCCATTTTGACATCGCACCAGAGGTGAAGTGAACGATGCATTCCCATGCATTGGATTTGATTGAGCCGCATTTGATTGCCAATTGTTATTGTTCTTACTTAAATACCCCAGATCTATGCATTTCTTCATCAATTTTTATTTTCCAAGCATGCCAGCTTTGCATACAAACGAACACACACAAACCTATCCAGCAGAGAAATACAATGCATATGGCGGACTTGTTTTGCAGTGATCGATCACCTGAGGTCGTCCAGCTTGTTGTCGATCATTTGTGATTCCAGTGGTTGCTGTGACAAGGATAGCAATAATAACATTTGTGATTGGGATTTCCTGTCCTGCTGACCGAATGGACAACGCGCTCCCCTCAAATTTCACCAGCAACGCCTGTACCTGATGTACACGTGATATTCGATTTAATCGACATACCACATACCGCTGCGTCTTACTGACTTCATTGTGTCGTTAAAAAAACTTATGTTGAAATAACCACATTTATTTTGTTGTTCAGCATATATATGTTGTGTAATGTGTTGCAGGCCCAAGAAGGCATAGACAACTTGTTGTTCAACCTACTGGTGTTGGGCTCTCTCACGGACCAGACGGGTTATGTGTGGAGGAAGTCATCGATGGACCTCTACCTCATTGAAACTCTGCCACTGCTGTGGCATGATTCTGCATCTCAGGTTTAGTCAGTTTTGCGAGGGTCTGGGAAACCATATTGTTGTTGTTAAAATGGAAATCAGGTTTACTAACTATAATGGCATGCAACAATGGGAATCATGCGTTTTTGAGAATCTGTCACAACCTGAAAATAATGTGTTTGCCTAATGCAGAATTCTCTACTGTTGGACTGTATATGTTGTATGATCTTCTTCAGAGACATTTTCAACACTGACACTGTAGTTAATTCATAAACCTGTGTTTCGTGCGTTGAACCACAGTTAAACACATATGGTACTATTATATGGTCGATAATTAAGATGATTTGTGACATTTGTGCTTAACCTCTTGAGAGAAGGCATTTGTTTTGTGACATAAATCTGATCGCAGAGAGAAGAAACTGAGTATGTTCATCGCATCCTGGCTCTTTTGCCATCCCTCACCTGCAGATCTCCACAGCAGAGTCTTGATGCACTAACACAAGGTGAGGCTGAATGTGAGCATGGGACAAAGGTCATGATTGCAGTGTAAACTGTGTGGTTTTCATACAATGTGGCATTAAATTACCAATTGTTGAAATGCTCCTGGTATCGTCTTTGATGTGCTACTGCTGGAGAGCAATAATGCTTTATAACAAAATATATAATGTATTAATGTTGGTATTAATTTATATTAGTATGCAAAACATACTCACCCAACATTTTCGAAATGTCCCAATGACATAACATGATTCATACCCTAGATGATTCGTGCTCAATACGTATGATATACTGGACAATTGATAAAAAGTCCTTTTCATTCACACAATCCTGACTTAAAGATAATGTATCAAAACTGAACGGTTTTGTTTTGTGAACCTTTCTTTAAATCACGAACCTCTTTTCTTTTTTACCCCTGCCTTTGATTACTGGCAATATTCTGCCAAATCCGTTCCTATTTTAGATTCCCCATTAAAGGCTTGCATTAT
>OY759265.1:17781674-17889174 GCA_963662155.1 Lamellibrachia columna | reverse complement strand
TAGTAGATCAGTCTGCAGTATGATGGTTCTCATGTGCACTTATTGTCCACTTATCTTGGAAATGCTTCAACAGTGTTGTGGTAGGCCCACCTGATGGTCAGAAATACTCTTTGAAAACATCGCCGAATGCTTTAGGACATTACATATTTTTATGCAATCTACAGCAAAGCAGCACATATCTCCAGCACTGCTTCGTAACTTGTATATTACTGAAGAGCTGGTCGCCCTTGACGTTTAGCAGTGACGTACCTCTTGTGAAGTAGGCCAAGATGGCAACAACTTACAAAAAACCAACCCCTCTAACAGAGCAAACGTCACCCCTGAATCGACTGGAAGGACAACCACAGAACATCCATCCCAAGTCACTGGAAGAGTTTGTCACAATGCATTCATCCACCCTATCTCATAGCCGCAAGATCGACCAGAGCTTCTCGGCTGATGACCCTTCTTCTATGGCCCAGTTATGCACCTTGAGGGCTGCAAGAAAATCGCAGTACTGACAGTCTTAAACAATACTGAATATGTAATGACATGGTAATTACCTCTCAAGAAATATTTGTATTCGTTCGGATTGAGAACAAAAACTCTAACCCTAACCCTAGCCCTAACCCTAAGTAACGTTGAACGATGTCTAAAATTTAGGCAACTTTGCACGATTGATGTTTTAGGCAAAATGCACCAAATGTAGGTGGAACACATTGGTATGTAAACAGTTGTTTTCTTAAACACCCTAATGGGCGTGGACTAGTTGTATTTTCTTGACAGGTGTAAGAACAAATATCCTGAACCAAATTTGTTTTCTATTATATTGTTTTGGGTAAAACAGTATTTCTTTGTAGCAAAGTGTTCAGTGGTGACAGGAGATAATTAACATATTAGTTATCATAAATGTAATAACTCTGTGTTGATTTGCCAGGACTTTGCCATGCGGTCACTGGATGTAGGAGAGGAGACACACGCACTAGATATGCAGAGAGCACAAAACGAGGTAGGATGATCGACTGTCCACTGCAACTGTTGACAACCTTGTATATGATGTGTAATTTCGGTTTTCCTTAAACATAATTTGAACTTTATGTCGTATTGTACTTTGTTAAAATTATTTCCTTGGTACCCATACAATCGTGAAAACAATATCAGGAACAAAACGTGAGAACAGTATCAGAACCTGGTTTGAGAGAACAGTATCTGGTTTGAGAAACCGAATGTGAAATGTGTGTATTACTTAATGTGGAGTGTGTTTATTTATCAACGATACAGTTTTGATTGTGGATGTTGCAACTGCATTTTATTCAGGTGGCAGGAGAGAGTGAAAAGGAACCACAGAGTGAATATGATCAAAATAGGTCAGTAGCCAATATCCATAGTAATATCGATAATAGTAATAATACATTTTTATTTTTCAGACAGCTAGTCCATATATGTACATACAATACAAGTAAAACAATTAATAAAAAATACGCACATGTTGTGCATTAAAAATACACGCAGAAAGAATAAAAATATGTAAACATAAACACATGTTGTGCAATAAAAGTACACGTAAAAATACATAGATATACATACGTCATGTATCAAAAGTGTAAAGTTGACTAGTCCAATACTTAATCAATAGACTTTTGTAATAAATAAAAGTGTGAAAATAATTCACAAAAAGTGGATTATCCGACCTTTTTAAACGGCATAAAAGGCTAAATATCGATGAATGCACTTCATTCATTAAAATATTTTGCATAATTTGTAGCAAACATAACTTGCACTACAAGGGATGGCAAGTTGCGTAGAATTATATAGCTGTTATAACATCATATAAGAAGTAGCTGTTGCACCCTATATCTGACTTTTAATTTTTACTCTATGATAAACTCTTAAAAATAAAAGTTTTTTTTAAATTACATAAATTGCACATCATAATTTTTTCCTAAAAACGCTACACTATGAAATACTAAAATGTTTGTATGTATCTGTACAATACATTGCGTGAGTCGTACACGGCAATTAAAAACTAGTAATGCTCAATTTGTCAGCGTTACGTAAGTTACTACTAAAACATGGTGTTCCAATTTGAATGGACGTAAGGTAAAATGTCATTATGCGCAGTTGTCAAATAAAGCACATGTCTAAAAAGAGTCACATTACAACTAAAACAAAAGTCTGGGTGCTGTGCCATGGCGAGCAAGTGTTGCTACTGTCGTTGTTGTTAGTGGGACGATGGGTGGAGGCAGACAGATTAGAGGGATGTTGACTAAATTGAAGGTTGTCCTATTTTTTGCAACATATTCTACAAGAACCCTCAACTGCATGTTATTTTGATACTTGCGTCTGAATGTATTCTCCTTGGTCAACTTTTTATGTCTCTCTGCCCTTATGGCCACAGTTTTTTTTATTTTTAGGTTTACAGATTTTTACAGTCGTGTCTAACAGTTTACAGATTTTTACAGTCGTGTCTGGAGGAGGGAAAAAATTAAGATAAAAAATGTTTTACTGTCATGTCAAACACAGGACGGGTGAAAAAGAGACAAGAGAGATAAAGGGGGAAAGGGATAATCAAGGCCAGTTGTTGTTTTTTTTAAAGTTTTTGTATGGATTATTACAATAGTGTTTAAGGTAGCTGGGGCAGATATTATATGTTTGTCTTGAATTGATTAGTTTCAGTAGAAGGTTTTAAGATAAATTAACCCTTTCTTCACAGATTGCAGATTAATTACTACATAATATTCCAGATTAATAACATTTGCAGTTTTTCATTTATTTGGTTATGTTACAAGATTTTTTTTTATTTTTGTAAATGTAAAAAAATAGCCCCAATGCGAAATTATTTCGTTTGGAGAAAATCTCCAAAGAAATTAATAACAAACGCATATATAAGTATGACAATGTCACTGATAACTTTAAGATAAATTTTGGTTAACATAAACGAATTACGTCTGCTACGCCACCGTTAGTTGAATGACAGCTTAACCAAAGTTGAATGACAGCTTAAAGTGGCAGTATATTTTTGATACAAACCCTTCACCAATCGTTATTCAATATTGTATTATGTTGCCTAGATGTAAGAGGCGTTTTGTAGTTTTTTTTCTAAAATAAGACATTAAGCATCACTTCCTGGTTATTAATGAAAATGCAATCTCAACAAATGTTTGTTTTTTTTCTCGAAATTTACAGTTTTTCACTGGCGTTTTAAGTATTGTTGACAAAACATGACCATTTGTAATATTGACACGTCCCCTTCATTTGCCGTCACAATCCGGCGGGGTCGCCAGGTCACATATATGGTGCCATTTCCATTAGCGTCAAAGGCACAATAAACTACGTTAGTGCTGATATTTGCTGGTTTAAGGACATTTTCATTTAGTTTGATAGATATAATACCGATGTGTACTGGAATCACAGTAACCAGACGATATGTTTCGCTTTCACGGCGAACGAATATAGCTGGTTCGAACATCGCAGCAATAGCTTGACCGCTGCCTACGGCTACGCACGGAAATAGTCCGTCTATATTTCGTTTTGAAACTTTTCATGACTATGAAAATCACTTCTCTTACCGAACATTATTCACACGAATTTTGCACGAGACTGATCATTTGTATTTTGTATTAACCGTCGGAGAACAATGAGTTGTCTGCGTAGCAATGCGGTACGACGCTACCGTGAAAGGCGTTCCCCGGCGTTGTGAATATATTTTCGGTGTCGCAATGCTTCTCTGCCATTCGATTGTTTTGTGAACATTTCGTTTTCCAGACATTATATTTGTTTTTTATAGATTATTATTATAATAGATTATTTGTTTAAAAAAAACATGTCGCGTGAGAATGTCGGTGGGACATTAAACAAATAAAACCGCTTTTCATTTTTTTTAACTTCTCCAAAATGTGGACAGCGGATCCGTAAACGAAAAAAAAACGTCGCCTATTTGACAATGCTATAGACTGGTGTTAAAGTTTTCACTTCCCCGAGTCACCAAATGAATTCAATACAACGTCCATGCAGCTTTACTGTTATTCCTGCTCTCGATCTTCTATGTCTCTCTTCTTGTGTAATTGGTAGAGGGCGATTCCAGCTAGCAAGGTTTGATTGGGTAAATGTTTGCTAACGAAGAAGGTACATTGATACTTCATTATCCCAATGAGTTTTGTTGGTTTGGAGGAAATCTGACAAATTACAAGGAGTGAAGATAATTTACGATACCATAGTTGGCACCCTCAACACGCGCAATCACATTGGTCACATAATTAGTGGACACTTCAAATCCATAACTACACCACTACACAACGATTTTGCAGACGGACACTTATCCATTGCATGTCTAGGTGCCTAAACTCCTGCTATGTCCTACTATTTTATAGTTATACATTCATGACAGTTGCTATAAAAGACATACCACACCCCTAAATGATGGCCTATGTATAACACAATTAGAAAGTTCCTTAGAATATGGCACATTTCACTCAGAACTACGTATATTCTTGTACTTTGGCCAATGTCATCATATTTAATTCCATTTGTTATTGATGATAGACGACTATAATGCCCTACTATCGAATTACTTTATGAAATCACAGCATTACGGTTGTAAGTTATTTCCTAATGCTACGCACTACCTATATACACCAAACGGGCGTATACAAAACAATTATGAAAGTATTTAGAAAAGTATAGTTTTCTCCATGGTATGAAGCGAGTACTTGTCTAACTTAAATAACCTTAATTGATGTTCTGAATAGCTTATAAAGTATCTATCTGACAGGATAAGTTACGGACCGAATGCTGTGGACAAAGGTTTTCTTTTTAATTTCATATTTCTATAATATTGAATACGTAATAAGAAAAAAGCAGTCTCGTGATAATATATATATATATATATATATATCATCCACTATCACATGCTTTTTCTATTATTAATATATATATATATATATATATATATATATATATATATATATATATATATATATATACATATATACGCATATATATGTACACGTACAGTAATAATAGATTGTCAGTTACGTTAGTAACATTAAATTGTTTTATTTGCACACAGAGAAGCTGCACGGGTGCCCTTCCAGCTGAGGCGCCGGTGGGAAACAAGGTAATGATAATGACTGTTATTACAGGTAAACAGATACAACTGTCTAAGAACTGGTGCAGTGGACTAGTGATAGTATTACATTTTCCTATAATCATCATGAATTGTTGTTCATACCATGATATCATTCAACTATACAGCGTTCTTGATGGGCAGTATATGGAATAGTTACTTAGCAATGCAAAAAATTACTTTCAGTGCACAAATGTAATGAAATACGTTACCTGTTTGTGCTAACTTGTGACCGTGTGCATCTAATACTGCGTATACATAATTAATGATAAACTATCAGCACATGTAAATCCATTAATTATTTGTTTCAGTCCTCATCCGTACCTCTTCTTCAACTCGGATCATCATTCCATGACATTCATAGGCTTCCATATCGACTACAGAACTGGAAACTTGCTAGATCCAGAGACAAATGATATCCTGGAGAGACATCTGATGCCCAAAGAAGTGTATGAAGGCTTGAGAAGTAACTTGGTCAACTTGAAGGAGAACTATGATACACTTGTAAGGTAATGGGTGTGGTGGTGTGGTGATCATGGTCATAATAATGAATTAAATGCTATACCTGGATTTGTTTTGTTAAACAAATACATATTAAGATAACATTGTAACCTATTAATCATATTACACTGGATTGTTTGTTATTGTGACACCCATTCCTGGTAACTTTGGGCCATTTGGCATCTCTCTGTGGGTGTAATTATTGATTTCCTAACCAAAACACTACCCCACCCTGTAAGGTGGCGTAACAGTACAACGCTTTGACCATATTGTTTTGAATTTTTGTTACTGGGACATCGACTGGCATTACTCTTGGACATTTTGAGTCATTATGCGTCTCCCTTTGGGTGCAAGTATTGATATACTGATTCCTGCCCAGCACCTTCCTCCACCTTGTATTGTTGCGAGTGCTTTTTTCTCAAAGGTGGTTTTTGGCTAGCGAATCAATACCTGCACCAATAGGAAAGTGCCAAATGGCTCAACATGACCATGATTAATGTCGATGTATGTCAAAATGCCAGGAAATCAACATTTACACCCACAGAGAGGTACAACATGACTCAATATGACAAGGAGTAATGTCAATAGATGTGACAATAGCAAGTTAAGTTGGTAAAAGGGTTACAATTGTGTCTTAATGTATCTTAATGTGTATATTGTTGACAAGAAGGTACTTGCGAGTGTACAGGGTGGGGCAATGAAATTGATACCTGCACCCACAGAGATTTGCTGAATGGCTCAACATTACCAGGAGTAATTGGGTAATGTTTTCACCAGGAAATCAATATTGGCACCCACGTAAAGATGCAAAATGGTTCAGAATGACCATGAGTAAACAAGTGGTTGTTACAATAGCAAGCAACAATTGAATACAGTTAAAGGGTTACAATGATATCTTAATATGTATTTTTTGGCAAAACGTATTTTAATGGATTGGGGAATGGTTTGGCCAGAGAATCATTAACTGCCCACTCAGAGAGATGCCAAAAGGCAAAAAATTACCAGTGAGTGTCACAATACCAAAATAATTTAATTATAATTAATAGTTAGAAGGTTACAATTTTATTTTTTACTTATATTGTTTTTTACAAACTAGGTACTCACAACTTTACACGGTGGGGGATAAAGAAGTGGTACATCATTGCTGGTTGTTGAACTGACACCTTGCTGATGACCACCAGGGGGCAGCCTATCATTAAACAAATTGTCAAACCTTTGTCAGAAGGCCAAATAAATGGAAGTGAATGAATGATCACTGCTGCCCAGCCTATTTTATGTCATGACTGATACAAAATAACATATCCATATTTCCTGCTATAGCCTCAACAAAAATGTTACTGATTGGTCAAATATTGTCAAGCTGGCTCGTGCACTCTTTGTAATAGCTGTATTTGCACTAAATGCATATTTTGATTAACAGTTTAATAACTTTATTAAGGTCAGGATGTTTGTTCAAAAGAGCTGTACCACGTTTATATATCCACCCTGTAAAGTAAACATGTAACACCGTGTCTTACTAACTATGGATTTCTCAACAATAAATCAAGCGAAAACTTTGGTCTTGGCAACAAATCAAAAGAAGTCGATGTTTCCTAGGATTGATTTAGGCTGCATTTTTTCTGTGAGTCCAGGACACCCTACTAGTCATTTTAAGACACAAATATGCTTTTTAACCTCAATGTTCAGGTTTGATCAAAATGTGCTATTTTCTACTAGACTAGTATATCCCTTTCCAACGTCACTGTCACACCTTATATATTTTTATACCCTTAACTTATCATAAAGGGCTCAAAGGGTAATGTTAAAAACTCACATTTCGAAGTGTCTTAGAATAATAATGGATTACCAGCACAAACAGCATTGCTTCATTGCCCTGGAAACCGGCTTTGATAATTATATTTGCGGGGATTTTATGGCATGCATTACTCACAAATTGTATTGGAACGACATTAACAACATCTCCACAATGCCGTAGAGCTTACCGTATTCATTCCAATACATATTTGATGGGTAGTTTATTATTTATTTGCATCAGTCGATTCAAACACATGACGTTTTAGGAAACAAAAGTTCTCTGTTACATTGTATTCTACATCATCTGATAAATATTACTGCCAACTCTTCTGATTCGAGACCAAAAAATATAATTGTTGTGGATGCCACAACATCTAGAAAACATGACCGAATATCTATAGAGAAACAAAAGTCATGGGTTTTGGGCTATTCACCTAAAAGAGATAATAAAAACTAACCAAGTGCACCTAAAATCAGGAATAGCATGCCAGTGGTTTACTCAGAATATGTTCTAAGAGTTGGAAATTCCGATCATTTCTTCACTTGACTGGTGGCTGACATGTTAACCGGCGCGACCGATAAACGCATGCGCAATTCTATGAAATCAGGGTAACATAGACTACAAGAGACATATTAAGGAGGCCGGCATACCCAGAACCAACGCAGTCTCAAACAAATGAGTTAGTTTTTCCAGAAAGAGTACAAGTTTAGTAAACAAAGGCCAAAATAGGTTACATAAGTTGAGTGTGGACGCAAATGGCATGGCCGTATCCTATTCACAAATATAGGAATAGGTGTATACAACATAATTAATGCATTTTTATTTGGCGAGCGAATATTGCCAGAATATCACACTCATGACATAGGGTTACCTAACAGCATGGTTCGGCCCATGAAATTATGATGCTGTGTGTTCAACAAGAGTTTTTCCTAGTAAACCACTGGCGTGATATTCTTAATTGTAGTTACAAACGGTGATGCTTTTGTAACTCTTATAGGTGCATAGGCCAAAAACCATGACTTGTTCGGTTTAATTAGGTGGTTGTTTTGATTTGAGAAGTTCAGGTGTAACTCTAAAGACACATTGTGGGGATTCAAAAGACTTTCCCAACAACAATAGTTATAGATTACCTTTCTGCAAAAATATTAAAACATTGAAACATAACAGAAAAGTTACTTTCTTTGACCGTGAAAAGGTTTACGGATTCTATTGATGTCTTCTTGAAGAACCGCTAAAATTTACAGGTTCTTATGGTATAAAGGATTGCTGGTCAATAACATCAGGCAACAGGAAATTAAGGTGCGATCAGATGACGTATTATTCTTGGTATTTTGCATGGTAGTCACCACTATAGTGCCATACAGTTATTTCTGCAAAATACAGACGGGACACATTATTGTTATATATTCGTGACATGTTCCGTTATTTCGTGGATATTCAGAAGTGAGAAACGTTCAGTTTTATTAATTTGCAACAAAGATTAAAAGTCATATATATTTGGCAGGAAGAAGAAGATTTTGAAGCTGCTCCGTGTAATGGGCACTGAATACTTTCACGATCCCGACGAAGAGTATGAACTGACCACAGACAACGTGAAGAAAATTCTAGCCATTCACATGCGTCTCAGGCAATTATATTTATATTTTTCCTGTCCATATACGCGCCCATTTCGAAGCCAATGGTGCTCGCCGCCTGGTAGCATACTCAGCTCAGTAGTTTGTGGTGCATGCACTTCATGCTCTCGCTTTTTGCTACATCCGCCAGTTAGCTCCCTTTACGGGGATGACAAGGGAGCCGAGTGTGTAAGTATCAACTGCTGGTATATACCTTCTTCACAGACAAGGTCCTAACTTAATCTCATCGTGATACACTGTGGTAACGAGGCACCGTGCGGCTGGTGAGGTGTGGTGTGTTTACACTTGTCTTTGTGTTACGTCTGATGCTGTATTTTAGCGTGTAGTTTGTGGCGCTTGCTTCATTATCTCGCTTCCAGCTGCAGCTGCCAGATGCCACATTAGCTAGTGGGCACCTTGCGGACAAATGCGCTGGAGATCAGGGAGCAGGTTGGAGCCCCTGGGGTGCAATGTGCTGGGCCCTCCTGCTCACTATTCCAACTCCCATATATGGACAAATTAATAAGGGAGTAAACCCTAACAGAAAATCCGGAATGGAACCCCGAAGGCGGTTTGATGTCAACCTCATTCATTCCCACAGCTCCTTGCAGCCGAGCTGGTGCCAAATGTACTGCTTTGCATTCCTTTGGACACTACCAGTGAGGCAGAGAAGGGGATGCTGACGATATGGCAACTAAGTATCTCCATCAGCGGCAGCAGAACACGGGAGGCAGCAATTATAAGCCCAACTCAATTGGCCCAGGGAACGGACGTTGCGAATTGCCTCCGACGGTGGGAGGCATCATCATGTCCCACTGGTCAGCTATCATCTGCCTCAAGCTGGGCAACCCCTGGCCAATAAGGTGCTGACCCGCTACAGTCCACCTGCTTCAATGTGTTCTTGGAGTTCACACATAATATTGCTTGACAAGCGGACAAATCAAAGAAACAAAAGAAGAAGCCAGACTTTCGACTTGCAAGTTGGAATGTCAGGACCATGTGTCCTGGCTTATCGAACGATCTTCAATATAGCGGTTACTCGAGGAGCACAGCCATCATCGACCTCAAAAGACTCGACATTGATATCGCCGCCGCCCTGCAGGAAACAAGACTTGCTTTCAGTGAGAATTTGCACTAAATCCATGATATTTTAATATACGGCAGAATACATTCTCCTGACAGGGGAAGGATCTTGGGGGAAACGCCAGAATGGAGTAGGCTTCGCAGTTAGAAACACCTTACCTGGTACTTGAATCGATCGAACCACTCACATACTAGTGTTGTGGAAATATGGAACTACGTTAGATACTCTACAACAGTGTCCACATTTGGCAAACGGGAGAAACAGAATGCCGACTGGTTTGAAGCCATCTTGGAAAAGATGGAACCTGTCATTCAAGCCAGGCACGCAGCCCTGATCAACTGCCAGAAATATCCCACTGAGAAAATCTTGTTTGCTCTTGTCTACTATAACAATAATAATATAAGTACATTTATATTGCGTTGTATATCTAGACAAACTCCATTCAGAGGCGTTTAAAGTACATAGGTGATTACATTAATGGGTTGAATATGTAATAATAAATAAGAAAAAAATGAAGATTATATACACACATTATAACTATATGTAAATATAAATTAACTAACAAAATAATAACAAATATGTTAAAGCATTACATATATGTACATAGTAGAATAATTACGGTGCGTAATTACGATCGGTTTACTCATATTGATATCGCACTCAATCCAAACACGATCAGAGAGAAATGTCTATGTTTTCGTTGAGATAGTACCGTTCTCTGCTCTCATGAGTACACATTTACCTATTCATTTAGGTCGACGAAACGTTCACATTGCAATCAGATGGCTGGTCCCATGGAGTAGCCTTCGATGAATCCGGCAAACTCGCTAAGAAATTCAGGATACGATAGCTTGTTCTTATTTGACGGGGACGGACGATAAATAATAACGAGTTTGATATAGCTAGCGGACGACACATCAGTATCCATAAATTCAAACGATTGCATCGCCTATCTACTGTTAACGGTGATTTTGAAGGTGGATCGGTAGAGAAAGCCAATTCCGCCCCTCGCCTATGTTTCTTGGGCACGTCCACAAATTTATAACCGGCAGCAAGGAGTATGACACAGACGATGCGCCAACGATTAGTGGCTAAAACGTTGTCAGAGCATTCTGCTCCCTTCGGACTCCAAAAACGCACGAGGCATGTACGATAGAATAAAGAAAGCAAAATGGCATGCCATTTGAAGTGGTCAAGTGTGGGAAGCCTGCTCTGCTACATCATCTTCACGAGCTTTTCTGTCTGTGTTGGGAGGACGGTTCAGTACCTGAAGACATGCGTGATGCCAACATTATCACCCTTTACAAGAATAAGGGAGATCGTAGTGACTGCAACAACTGCCGAGGAATCTCATTACTGAGAATAGTGGGGACAATATTTGTCCGTGTTGTTCTCAACAGACTGCAGAAATTGCATGTCTACACAGAATCGCAATGCGGCGTCAAAGCAGGAAGATCCACCACCGACATGTTAATATTGCTGCAACAGTTGCAAGAGAAATTTAGAGAACAGAGACCACTGCACATCGCCTTTGTCAATCTAACAAAAGGCCTTTGACCTGGTCAGCAGAAAAGAACTCTTCACAATTCTGATGATGCATGACTCGGTGCAGTACGATGGATAATCATCGAAGGCTTTCCCAATTCGCAGTGGCGTGAAGCAGGGTTGCGTCCTCGCACCAACCATGTTTGGGGTATTCGTTTCCCCGTTGCTTTTGTATGCCTTCCGCTCATCTTCAGAAGGTGTGTGCTTACTTACAAGGACTGATGGAAGGGTGGCCCGTCTGCGTGCAAAAACAAATGTCCTGATTAGGGGATGCCCTTCACTGATATCACACACTGAACAGGGCCTCCAGAAGTTCATAGACCGACTTGCCCAGGTTTGCACAAAATGTGGCCTGATCATAAGCCTGAAAAAGACCAGTGCTATTGGCAAAGATGTCAGCGAAACTCCAGCCATAAGCATTGATGACTACACTCTAACAGTGGAGGAGTTCAGCTACCTAGAGTTAACCATCACCAGCAACCTGTCCATCGACACAGAATCAACAAGCCCATCGGCGAGGCTTGCCAAAAGGGTATGGAAGTACAGCATGCTTATCGATAACACCAGTGTTCGAGTATACCATGCTTGTGTCTGAAGCACCCTCTACAGTAGCCAGCATATACAAAGAAGGAAAAATGCCTCAATAGTTTATATCTCTGATGCCTTATATACATACTTGGCATCATGTAAGTCAGCGACGTCTGTGATGACTTGGCCATGTCTACCGCCTGGAGGATGGACGTATTCCAAAGGACATCCTCTGTGGTGAGCTTCTCTCTGGTGCAAAGCGTGTCGGCTAATTGTAATTAAGCTAATTAGGCTAATTGTATGCTAAGAATGATTAAGAAAGCATGCATCTAATACTGTCATTTTACCAATCGGTTATTGTGTGCGTGGATGATGTGATTGTTGTAATTTTAGATGTGACATACCCATCGTCATCATGGGAGAGACGGGCTGTGGCAAGACACGACTCATCAAGTTCATGTGTGACTTGTGGAAGCCACCGGGCATTGAAGACATGCAGAACATGGTTCTTGTCAAGGTGTGTTATCAAATTGATGTACAATATTAAAATATATATCGTATAATTGATACAGTGTTATCAAAATGTTTTAAATAATATTTAGACGAGAAAGGGCATATCTCAAATTAAACATGTGAGCTGGTACATATGTATTAAAGACTAAGATATCTACTTGAAATTATGCTAGAACAGAACACAGTTACAACACACGCAGGGACCACAGCTACAACCCAGGCAGAGAGTGGAAACACCCTGCCTCCCTCTGACTGGGGCTGGTCATTGCAAGAGAATCGACAACTGAGTCGTGTAAAAAGCGACACCACCCCCAGCCCCAGACATGTTCCTCTGCATGGTCTCTTGTATGGGCCTTTGGGCTGTACTGCACTGCCATCTGCGCATCTTGCAGTGGACAATCATGTTCCAAAACATGCACACATGATTAATCTGTTGAAGCCTAGACACGGTTGGGTTGATGGTGAATGCATCTGGTACTGATTCCGCAGTAGTGTAAATGTAAACTCCAGCCATAAGCATTGATGACTACACACTAACAGTGGAGGAGTTCAGCTACCTAGAATTAACCATCACCAGCAACCTGTCCATCGACACAGAATCAACAAGCATAACATCATATCAGTATGTAACGCTTAATTGAATATTATGATACTCACTGTTGTAATAAATTAAACGGTTGGAGTTTAATATTGTATTCGGCTTTTCCCTTTTTATTTGCCCTCATTAGAGGGCAAATTAAAAGGGAAAAGGGTCACAACGTGTGACTTCAAAGAATTGACTTCAGTCGTTAGATATGGTAAGGATCAAAATAGTGGATATCCAAAATAGTAAACAATGTGTGAGTCAATACCGAACATGGGCAAAAGCGAGCAATAGCATGTTGCAGTGGATACTAGGTAGGTTTTTTGCAAAATTAATTTGAAATGAAACTAGCAAATAAAAGCGAATAGAGGATGAACTTTTAACGGGTGCTAAGTTGATTTGGGGATTTTTTTTTATTAATACTGACTTGTTTCTTCAAGAGTTATATTTCGTGTTGCAATATTTTGTGTTGCATATATTGTTACAGGTTCATGGTGGGACAACAGAACAAGACATTATGAGGAAAGTCACACAGGCAAGCAAACTTGCTCAAGAAAACAAAAAGAAGTTTGAACACGTCGACACTGTATTGTTCTTTGATGAGGCAAACGCAACAGAAGCAATAGGGCTAATCAAAGAAATCATATGTGACAAGCGCATGAAAGGGCAGCCATTGCCCTTCACAGAAGGCCTGAAAATCATTGCTGCATGCAATCCGTATCGCAAGTAAGCAAGTATTCATAACTTTACTGTATCTGTGGAAGTTACACATTACAATGCAACTATGTGTAAATTAACCTTTTATAATTAGCTATGCAGGGGTCAGTGACGCTATCATAGCCATATTAATGGAAGACAAAAGTTGCTTCTGTGTATACCAGTTAACCCTTCAAGTTCGATCGAAAACACCTAATGCGTCACAGCAAAATTCAAGCGGCATCGATTTCCTAGAACTGTCAGGCGCTTATTGCGTGCCCTGGTCAACACGTCGCCACGAGAACTGAGAATTGACCAGAATTTCTCAAGTTTAGAATACGTTCTGAGTAAGCCACTGATGTGCTTGATTGTAGTTGTAAAAATTAGATTTTATTAACTCTTATTGTTTAACATTGATATAACCAGATGCAAATTCAGGTTGTGACTTCAAACGCTAATGTAATTATTGGTTGATCTTCTTTGTCCACTTGCCATTTGGAGTTTTTGTTTTGTTTTCGACGGCATGTATTGTTAAGTGATGGCAATGAAGCATGTTGATGGATACAAATTAGTTGATGTAAACATTTTCACGGGTGCGATTAAAATGTCTACCTTTCAAAAACAAGCAAACTGTTCCTCTTTAATCGAAATACATGGTTGCCCTGAATGGCAACATATGTTTAACGAACATAATATACAACCTGCCTGTATTGGAACATCACGGTGAGCCAAGCATGTTTTGTGCATATTGCGTTAAGAGAATACAATTAATTTGATGTAATGTAAAATGTTTTGCCTACTTCTGTACTGTTAATTTTGGGCCATCACATCTACATACAGCATCAATGTCAAATGTTTATATTTCAAGGGAAATGCTCACTGTGACACTGCTACATTAGATTCCCAGTATGATTGCGCGTCTTCCATGTGACACGTTTCAAGAAATATCAGATTTGTTGTATTTTAAAGTCAACAATGTTATATTTGTTTAATTTCTCAACAGAATCACTTCGTGCCATAGCAATTTGATACTGCATAGTAGCTTCGTTATTTCACAAATAGGTATTCTCGAACGACAACTTCTCTTTGATAAACGAATGTCGCAACGTAAATTTCGCGAGGGCTTGTCCGCATTGTAACGTCTACATTAAATATACTTTCAATTAATGTAATGTTTTACCGTTTTTACATGTATGCTATATCGCTGTTCTAACATCAATACATTGCTATTTCGTGCTACATTGGGCTTTAAGGTACCTGATTATACTAAGCGGCGGACGTGATTCGGTTAAGCGGCGCATTTTGACACACAGGGAATAGGGGGTGATTTCGTCGCAGCCTTTTGGATTCTACTTAATGGCTGATTCTGTTATCCGTGATTCTGGTAAGCAGATTAAATTGTACCAAATATTGTGTATCAACTGTGTATTGTTGTGAATACCCCACCACCACCACCCCCCAAAAAGTTGGAAACTGATTTATTATAAACATGCTAATATATTTCAGGCATTCAGATAAGATGATTGAAAGACTGGAACAAGCTGGACTGGGCTACCGGGTTCAAGCCCGACATACTAAGGACAAACTAGGTGAGTCGTCCGAACAGGTACGTTTTGATTGCATATTATTATCTACCTATATGTTGTGAGAGGGAGCGGCCGATAGAAAACTATGGAAAGAAAGAACAGAAAGAGTGGCTCGACAATATTTTACCTGACCCTCACCCCTGTACAACAGGGAACAAGGAGGAAGAGCACAATGTTTGTAATTCTATGTTCCTTTGGCTTTGATACAGTCACATCATATATTTACATAAGTTTAACAACATTAACGCTACTCAATGCTGAAATAAATAGTTTAACTAAATATCCTTGTATTTTAACGGAATTATTTTATTGTGTTGTCGCTTTTTTGGCATGCGATAAGTTTGGAGGTTTCATCTTCAACATCGCCATACATAAAATACATTACATACGTAGTCATTGGTATATTATTTTACATTACTACAATTCATTACCATGTATCCATTTCAAACATAATTCATTGAAGACCAAATATATGTATGTAGGTTACATTCCCATGAGACAGCTGGTGTACCGGGTACAGGCCCTGCCACAGAGCATTCTGCCACTCGTGTGGGACTTTGGTCAACTCAGCGCTGAGGTTGAGTATCTCTACATCGAGCAGATGGTCCACCGATGTGTAAGTATTATACGTTATATGCTTGCAACATTTTCTTAATGTTTGCAATTTAAAATTGTTTTGTAGTTTGGAAGGATCAGTCTAGATTCAACTACAATGTGTAAGTGTTGTGTATACTGGAACTCTCTGAAAAGGCATGTGCAACGATTTTCATTGTTTAACTGATACGCAGCAAGTTGGACAACTTGGGGGTTTCGTATAATTAAAATGCCAAAATTATCTTAATTTCTCGATCTCAAAATACACCAAAAATAACAGTTTTATATTTGGTGAAAGAAATGTAAACATATTCCTCTCAGTCCTGGATTTGCTCTTCATCAGCGTTAGACTAAATTACCCTCCGGTGTCATGTGACCACGTTGATGTCCATCATATGACAGTTGTTCCAAGACAATCGCAGGGAGGTTGTGACCACCGTCTCGGTTGATCGCTGTGCATCTCTCCCGTATCTGTATCGCCTCACTGATCTGTCTGCGCCAGATGTTCTCTTCTCTTGCCAGCACTGTTGCATCATTGACCATGATATTGTGGCCCTCGTTGACTCTGTTTTCCCCTACAGTCGTATGGGGGCTCCTCGTGCTGATATGCTCCTTGGCCCCCAATAGCCTGCTGGGTTCGCCCACGTCGATGACAATCCGGACATATTACTTGATATATCACCCGCACATCAGCCCCACTCCATGTTCTCGGCAGATGGTTGTCAGTTTTTTTATAAGTTGCGTCTTATTTTTTATGCTGAACATTCCGCTCTGTTGATCAGTGTAGTTACTGACTGTTTATTCTCTGGGTGTTTATTACAGCTAAAGTTCAAGTATTGTTCTGTACGTGTGGCTTTCAGTAGACTATCACCCGTGTGCTGCGGTCATATGTGCCGAGAAATGGTAGTTTGGCAACGGAAGAACGTTGCCTTGTGTTAGAAACAATTAGGAAGAAATTAATAAATGTGACGACATATGCACATGACATTGCCATTTACTGCAAATCACATACATGCATGCTTTGCAAATGCATGTTATGTAGACTGCCCTTAGTCAGTGTCCGATATATTACAGATCAAAGATGACTCACTACCGGATATACAAGGCCTTCACAAAGTAGCCAGTAATGTTCTGGCAACATCGCAACAATTCATGAGGAAACAAAAGGTAACTTTTGGCTGTTAATTTTTTTGTTTCTAAATGCATTTTCGCTAAAAAGAAAAACAGTTTTAGTATACAACCAATTCCATCATTGTTAAGGTTCGTCTTGTGTAAAACTAAAAGATACATTTTAACAAGGGACACGTTTTGTTGCATTCCAAGAAGGCTACATTTGTTCTGCAAATTATGTCAGCTGTTACATGTGCAATAATATATTGTTGATTCAGGGTGCTTTAATAAGACCATTGTTTTTTTACAACTAACATCATTCATACTATTATTATTCGCATACAGTGTTCTAGCTGGGCAGTATATGTAATAGTTACATAGCAATAAATATTTTTACATAATAGTATTGTGATTACACAGTTTTCATGAGTAAGCCATGTCTACTTGAAATGCCAGCATATGTTATATAGTATAAAAATAATATATTTCTTTAGCGTTTTAGCTATGACTGCTCAAAGGTGCTTTTAATGCAATATCTGAAGCAAAGTGCATGCGTGCGTGCGTGCGTGCGTGCGTGCGTGCGTGAGTGCGTGCGTTTTGAATGTGTGTACGCAGACCCGTCGGCCATTCGATCTGGTCGAACGCACTTAACTCGTTACAGCGAAAGTCTTGCTGCGTTTCGATTTCCTAGAACTGCCTGGCGCTTATTGGTCGCCCTTGTCAACTTGTTAGCCGCCGCAAAAAATGAGATTTCACCATAATCCCCCACTTTTAGTAAAAAAATCTAAGAAAACCATTAGCGTGAAATTCTAGATTGCAATGGTTAATTTTTATTAACTCTTAGGTGCATTGCCCCCAAATGCCTTTTGCTGTGCTTTAACGACCACTCCGCCAGGCATGCTAGCGCAATACGTCCAGGAACAAACGTGACGAGCTGATAAAATCGGTGTTATCAGCGTATTCGACTTCGAGTGGTAGACTAGCGTTGGCTGGTGGGCGAATCACAAGACGTGGTCGTAGATACGGAAGTACTGCTTCTTAGTAAACTGTAAATAGCACCTTACTGAGGCTATTGCCCTGCAGTGTGCCGATCGTAGTCGCGAATGTGTGACAGTCGCCTGTTAACAGCGCGAGTGACGTATCAGCAAGCAGGAAGCAGAACACTTGCTGAGTGGTGTCGAAAGCGCCACTCAGGTTGATGTCGAGAAATTCGACTGACACGCGCTGACGCTGCACTTTCACCCACAGTTTACGGTTGCCGAAGACGACGTCCGTCGTGCAGGGTTCGAGTCGGAATCCCGATTGCGACAGCGATAGTTAGTCATTGGTATACGGCGCGACTCTCGACAGAACGGCGAGTGATAGGTGATATCGGCGTGCTGGTAGTAGAACAATCGGACATAGACTCGCCAATGCCTTGCTTCTACAGTAAGATCACAAAACCATCGTTGAAGAAGCATTCGACCGTGTCTGCTAGTATACCAGCTCTGAACTTCATATGTTTGTCCGCTTGATAGTCTTGACCGCTAGCTGGACCACTGTTTACGGTTACACTCGTGTTTTAATTCACATCGGCGATTTATATCCGAAGTATTCACTAACCTCGGTGTTGTACTGAACACGTTTGGTATTTGTTGCAACTTAGTTAATAAAATATATTTTCAATAAATTTGGGCTTTCATATGCAAGTCAACAAGGCACACTGCTATGTTTTTTGAGCATCAAGATAATTGTAATTCTAATTGCCCTTATCATGACCACTGAGATTATTTGTATCGTTGTTCTAGAGACATATAGGCATATTAGCCGGTGGATTGGGGACCAAATGCTGAAAATCCAAGACGCGAGTGGAAACCAGTTGATTCTTCTGAAATGAAGGCTTTCATCGAAATGTGTATTAGAAGGGGTGCATAACTTCAAACATGAGCCTGTCACATATTTGTTGTTAGAGCATGAAGGAAGCCATGTCTTCATTGCTACGATGTCCAGACGTACACATGTATGTTTTCGTGTATCTTTATTGAGATTTGACAATAAGACAAATCGATAGGAGGGCCAAGTGACTGACAAACTTGCAGCCTATAGATTAATTTCAAAACTATTCCAGGCCCAGATTCGATATTTCTTTACTCGAAAAATTGATATTCGTGTGGAGAAACAGCTGGTAGTTAGTGATGCGAAAACAATATACCCTTAGAATGGTGATCTAGATATTTGGGGAGGCAGCCAGTGCAACAACGTGAGCAGTGCAACAACGTGAGGTTGTCAAAGGACTGGTGTTTCCCAGGATATACTGTCAGAAAGGTGCATAGCACATTGTATTGTTGCAAAGACCATATTACCACTGTTTCTCGTGTACCAGCACAAAGCAAGACAGTGCTAGCTGTTTTTTTAGCATGCACGTAATGACACTGTACCTTATATAGGATTTGTCATGTATAATTGCATGTATTACATCACTTAGCAAATGTTTTATCTAGTTCGTGTTTCATTGAAGGCCTATGCTAACATTTCCTGTGTGTTTGTTTACATAACCCACTGTGCTTATGTTGCTGATAAGTATGTACATCTGTAGTGATATGTAAACTAAGTTTAATAATCAGAACATTGTACATAGTGAAGTACTACCATGTCTCATGGTATTTGTTTATTTGATATGTTATGAATATACTGTAGTACTAAAACCAGTGGGTAGTTACATTTTATTGACCTCTGTAACAGTGTTACTCATTGAAACATCATGCTTTATGTATGTAAAATATGTTTCCAGGATGATGGTTAATTGCGAAAACAAGTATACTCAAAAACAATATGAATATGTAACTGTGTGCATTGCAGGAGGAATGCAGCTTCGTGAGTCTGCGGGATGTGAAACGGGTGCTCGGTGTGATGAGTTGGTTCTACAAGAAGCGTCAGCTTCTTTTCCGCTTGATGGATGAACGTGCCAAGAAAGAAATCGAAAACTACGTGAGTGATGACAAAGACAACCCAGTGTATGAGGTAAGCCATTTGTAAATAAGACGTTGTGTATTGATTAATTAGTATTTTACAATGCATTGACATTTTAACGACACACATTATGGATCACATTCCTAAATCAAGATTAATCCGACGCATGATGTCCCATTCCGTATTGAGCAGTCAGGTGAACTAGTCTGTTCTAGCTTATAGTAGGTCGGTGCTCATCTTTAGTCAGTTTCATTTTGGAAATAGACCTCCCTCCACTACAATTACTAATCATCACTCAGATATTTCCAAAGCAATACCTCCACATTGGCGAAAGCATCCCTGAGATTTCTCTTGATCATCACCTGAAACATCTTCGCCTCTGGTGAGACTTCATGCTCTAGGGCATGGAAAGCCATCAGCTTCGTATCCAGAACATGATTCCGCCGTGGATTTTATGAATGATACCAAATCATACATGTTATCCTCATATCGGCACCTTGTATATTAAGTAGATTGTGTGTACGTGTTGAGACAGATGACGTCAGTGCACTCAGTGTTGCTGAATGTGTTAGGAATATCAGTGTCTATCTCTATAGGCCCCTGCTACTTTTTCTCCTCGTCATGAAAGTACAACATTATTTTATAACACACCGCCCTATAAGTACCAGTCAAGAGTTTGTCTTGGTATTTGTAATAACGTGTTTGTGTCCGTCCGTACGTGCAAACGTGTTTTTCTCGTTACAGACAGTGTGTTGTCATATTTGTTAGTTAGCGTTATTGATTCAATTGTTGTAACTGATTGGATGTATCAGTAATGTAACCTACTTTCTGCCAACTTCACCAATGAATGTTCGATTTCCTTCAACATGTTGTTTTACCATTATTAGTATTGCTAATTGTAAGATCTTATTATATTGTTGTCAGTCCCGGTTACGCGTACGACTGCGCGCTTGTCAATTTACTACTAATCTTTATTTACGATTATGTTAGTTCCTGTAATCCTAGCTTAACCCCCGTATATCTGATATATTGGGTACGAACCGTATTTGATACGACACAACTACTTGATACATTTCTGGCAAGAAATCGAGTCTCAATGTGTAAAACAATTGTTTGAACACAAAAAGATTGCCTATGCTTTCAGGCTGGGCAATATGACATACGTAGCACTGGGGAGACGAAACTGTGCTGGGTAGATTCAGGGTGGTGGTGATTATGATGGTGAAGATTATTGAATAAAATAATGACAGTGATGATGATGAACTTTGTAATGCTATGTATTCAACACTGTAGTAAAGACGTCTCTTAAAACCTACTCCAAGTTGAGATGTTATATCTTCAACAGCGCCTGGATGATGTTACTCGCTCTCTTGTCCTCGCCCTTGGAGTGTGCTACCATGCCTGTCTACAGAACAGAGAGGGCTACAGGAAGTGTGTCGCTAGACACTTCACAGGAACTTTCCAGCTGCCAAGTGGTGCTCGGACCATCTATGACGAAATCAACAGGTAGCCAAATCAATTCATTACAGTATACTGGTGTAAATACTTCACCCAGGCTTAACATATCATTTGTTTTAAAATAATAGTTTCATAGTTATTTAATATCTTAATAACTATTCTGCGCGCAAATATCTTTCCAACAAAGTTACTGCTAAGAATGTATTGCATATAACAATGTTCCTCAAATGTAATAAGTGAAGTAATTCTTCGAAAGTCTATGAACACTGCTATCATGACAGTAATGTGAACGTGTCATTTTTGAAATGCCTTAAATGTGTACGGATGTTGATGTCTTGCCGGGCTTGATGACATCCCTGCTGAAATGGTCAAAACAAGTAGCGAAATCAAAGTTCAGGCACTAAGCAAATTATCAGTCGTATTTGGAAAACTGTTACCTAAACAAATTACGTTGCTATTTAATGTATAATACAAGAGTATCCCAGCTAGCACTGTTAAGTAGTTACCACGTGACAGCCACGTGGCGATGTAGTTGCAACAACGTTGAATTTTTACGTGGAGGCCACACGAATTTGAATGGTCGCAGTTAAAATGACACCACTCAGGTCAAAACGTGTAACGTTGAACCGTCACGTTACCGCCTTCTTCAGAACACGTTAAATTTAATCAAATGCCTTGCTAGTAGCTTTAGGTATGTGACAAATAATCAATATAACACAGTTTTCATTAATGCAAGCTCGTGAAGCATTTCATTGCATTTGAATGTTGCAAACACAAGTATCTATCATAATGGCTTGAATATGGTAGCAAGGGTGCATGGATATGATTTTAAAAAACAGCATGATTCACCCAACATGTATCCAACCCAATATGTATCCAATTTTTGAACGGTTATGTACTACCTTAAACCTTAAGAAATTATAACATTTCAATAATAACAAAAACAATACATATCATAAAGTATTCTACTCGCCTGTGCAAAAATCAATGAACAACCATGACAAACATATATCAACACACTGGTTTCTATACAAGCATAGCAGATAGCAAAGTTGGGATGTACACAATTGACCAGTATAAGTTTTAGGTAAGTAAATATCAGTATAATATTTTTAATAAAATGCAGTTATTTTAACATGAATAATTAATATCTAAAATATCGGCACGGTTTAAAATATTATGATGTTTAAAGGCATTTCGCCATGTTTTCACGGCAGTTTCTCTATCCTTGGTTTCATCATTGAATCACACCATACCAATAAAAGTGGTTATACGCACCTTTAATAGCTGCTGAAATAAATCATCGGCCTACTCTAATGGCAGTACGATGAGGCTTGGCAAAAATGTTATTTATGAACCTATGACTCATATATGTAATTTGTCATTAAAATACGGCGTTTTGCCACGTAATATAAAAACAGTTAAAGTAATACCTTTATTTAAATCTGGTGAGAAACGTTTATTTACCAATTACAGGCCGATTTTTCCAACAGTTCTCTAAAATACTGTGGACACTTGTTACATTTGTATATAACATTGCGTATGGGTAAATAACATTGCAACTAATGTATTAGGAAATGTACATGGTTTCCCAGCAAAGTTTCCCACCAAACTATATGTTTATACAAAGTAGATTAACAACCTAAGGTTTGACACATTCAGACCATGTCCACAGCTGTTTGTAGTTCCTTAGATGTAAATTGTGGTTGAATGTGATCACAATTACTATTCGCTGACGAGGTGGATTAGCATCTGCCAAAGTACAGCCCTTAACAAACAATGTATATAAATATATATACATTATATATAAATGTATACAAATTATATAAGCCCTTGGCAAAAATAACCATGTAACCAAAACGTTAGCATCCTAGCTCCAGTATTTTCGAGCTACGGCAGTTTGAAATTTAGTTTGGAATTACCCTAACGTTTACTTCAGTTTTCTATAGATTTGTTTATAGTTTTATATTATTCTATAGAGTATAGCAGAATATTGTATAGAAAACAACACAAACTACAAATTCTCTGTCCGCAGAAATCCAATAGAATATTCTATGAAAATTATATAGAATCTTTTTTGAATTATACACATTTGTGTATGCACAGATCCTATGGAATATTCGGAGCACTAGAATATACTGCAGGGTGTCTGACTTGAGTCACCATACTTCTTCAGAAGATGCGGCTAGACTATATCAGAATCCAGGATTACCTTGTATTTTGGCTCTCATCTTTTCTGGGCTTATGTTTCAAGCTCTCTGCAATGTCACCCTCCACATCAGATGTTTTTGCCTTTGGATAATTCTTCAGGAGAACAACTTGCACCAAACTGTTACGTCAAAGTAGGCTTGTTAACAAAATTATAGAAATGCATGTCATCGTATTTGAGTGTAAATACAAATGTTTTAGTTCATTCAAATGCAAATTCCTTTTCCAGGTTAGCATTCAAATGCGAATGTTTTAGGGTCGCATTCAAATGCAAATGTTCTTGTTATGCATTTGTAATTGCATTTGAATTATTTTCAAATATTTTGTTATATTTGAAATTTGTAACACAGATGTACTGAAACATAAATGTATACAGTACGTACTTGTCCTCATAGAAATGTACTCGTACGTGCACTAAGCCTTGTAAATGTACTAGTATCTGTCCTCATGAAAATGTACTCAGGCCCAACGTCTGTTATTGACCCAATATCGAAACATGGCCGCCGATTAACGTTTCGGCATCATTCCACCGACGAAGAACATACCGTAATCGCCACATATATGCTTCCATTTTCGTGACAAGTTGTATGTCTCTCTCTCTCTCTCTCTCTCTCTCTCTCTCTCTCTCTCTCTCTCTCTCTCTCTCTCTCTCTCTCTCTCTCTCGCAGTTTGTTCCATTCATTTATTTTAGAATATTCCAACATTCAATTGCGGTCTTATTCATCAGCATGTTATTCCAATCTAGCTTTGATAAGTATTTTCTCATATCTTTATAGTTACCTTTGTGGAAGTTTCTCCTATAGGTTTTTTTATTTTTACTTTCTGATTTTACATTGATGTCAAAATGTATTTGATTGTGGTCACTGTTACCCAATGGTTCATGTATTTTTACATTGTCCACTAATTCTTTTTGTGATGATAAAACTATATCTAATACATTTTCTCCCCTGGTTGGTTCTAGCACGTGCTGAGTAAGGAATCTCTTCTGAATAAAAAATTAAAAAATTTGGTCCTCACCCCCGTACTCTCTAGAGATTTCCATTGTATGTGTCCATAGTTAAAATCTCCCATTATGATACATTCCCCTTTACTAACTTCCTTTATAGCATTTTGTAATGTTGTGTTATCCTCTTCTTTTATGTTTGGAATTCGGTAAACTAATCCAATAGTTAATTTTGAATTTCCTGAAACTATTTTATACCAAACAGCTTCATCGTAATCTGCTTCGCTTTCTAATTTTATTTCATAAGCCTGAATAGATTATTTAACATATAAAATAACTCCCCCTCCCCTTCTTCCAAAGGTGAGGGGTCATCCGCCCTAGAGAAAACAATTGGATTTGTACAATACAATGACTTATGCAATGAAACACAGCATTAAATTGTTGTTGTTGCAAATATAAGTATGAGAATGTACCACACCATGAATACAAGGTACGAACACATCGAAGGTGACGGCAATGTCATATAAACATGTGAATCTTACTAATACATCACAGTGCATTGGCAGACTTCCAGTTACCTAGTTTTGCCAAATATATATATATATATATATATATATATATATATATATATATATATATATATATATATATATATATATATATATATATATATATATATATATATATATATGTATGTATGTATGTATATATATATATATATATATATATATATATATATATATGTATATATATATATTATATATATATACACCTTCGATGTGTTCGTACCTTGTATATATATATATATATTTCGATAACCGCAGTGGGAATTTTTTGTAAAAGCCAAAACTAGCGCATTTGACTTTTGGGTGATTCTTTACAAGAACCGATGCACATTTGCCAGTATAAAGTAGTATAACACTACGTACCAATTGAAATGTTATCACGACTACGTGAGTTATGCATTTAATTATTTTCGTGTCACTGTTATGATAAACTTGTGATACATTTTATGATGTATTGTATGATATGATATAATGATATTATACATTATACACATCAATGTCAACATGTTCTTATTTCACCCAGATAGTTTATTAAATGCTGTACCATGTTTCAGGTGTGAGGACGTGTTCCTTGACAACGTGCAGTTAGAGCCAAACATTGCACGTAACCAGGCACTGAAGGAGAACATATTCATGATGATCATCTGCATTGAGTTGCGCATCCCTCTCTTCCTCGTCGGCAAACCGGGCAGCTCAAAATCCCTCGCCAGAACCATTGTTGCTGGTGCAATGCAAGGAAAGATGGCCCACTCAATGCTGTTCCAACAGTTCAAAGAGGTTTGACATCCTTATGGCGAATATAATAGCTTGTTTATCCTGTTTGACTTCAGTGCATGCCTTGCTAAGACACAAGGGATGTCATGCATATTTGTAGGTTTTAACGCTCTATTCCTTAGGCCATTATATGTAGTGGCTTCTCAACATAAACTAAAAACCATTGTTTCAGTTTGCTTAACATTGTTTATACGATGTTGTGCATAATTTATACCATTATTTTCTCTTTCTTGTATTTTGGAAACTTTGAAGATGCAAAACGAAGAAATTTTAATATATATCAAGTGCTTTCAACACAACATATGTTTACCAGATGACGTATCTTTTGTTATATCTAGGTGTACATGATATCGTTCCAATGCAGTCCTATCTCAACCGCAGACGGCATTGTGGGTATTTTCCGGCAGTGTAGTCAGTTGCAGAAAAAGAAAGACTTGTCAGAGTTTGTTGCTGCAGTTGTATTGGATGAAGTTGGCTTGGCTGAAGATTCGCCAAGCATGCCACTCAAGGTACAGTGTTCAGATGCGTAACCAGGATTTATTTGCCAGCCTACGACATGGAATCTGATTAACTGGTGGGGTAAACGTGAAATGTTCTGTGACCGTTACAACAGAGGGAACAAATATTGAGTTTAACAATATTAATTATAAAGGGTGTGCACAGCTAAAACATTGCCAATCACAACTAAATGTGCAGTACTTTGAAGGGGTGCATGTCACCTGTCCTTCTAAATTGCACTTATATTTAGTGCAATGTAAATATTTTAAACAGAAGTCTGCTATGTAATATCAGTATTCTTTAGAAATAAAAACAAGCATATATACAAGTATTGAATCCCAAGTACTACACAATTTAGATAATCAAATAGTATGTGCATACAATGGTATTGCAAACAATAACTGCAGACACTACATGAAAATATTATCAGGAGTAATTTTTATTAATGCTGAGATGTAAACTATAAAATAATAACACTTGGCCATTTGTTATTGCAAAATACCACTGGCTACAACACGATTTTCCAATTCATCATTAACATCGCCCTTCCACATGCCTTGTTATTACTGTCCCCAGGCGCTGCATCCCCTACTGGAGGATGGCTGTGTGGGTGATGAGGATGCTGAACCTTACAAGAAGGTTGCCTTTATTGGTATCTCCAACTGGGCACTTGATCCTGCCAAGATGAACCGTGGCATCCTTGTCCAGCGCGGCATCCCCGATGAAAGTGAGCTGGTTCACACTGCAAGGTAAACAAGGTTCAAATCGATATCTTTGATGTCCATGTGTGTATTGTATAATTCTTGAAAAGGTGTTTGCAGTTTGATGTCTGGCAACGCGCAACGATATTCTTAAAAAACTGTCGCTCTCTATCTCGGCACATGCATTCTTAAAACGTTCTTCTTTATCCTTCCTTTCCTGTCGTTGGATCTCCGCATTCACGTGTATAATATCATGCAGCAGGTCAACTTTTTAATCCCTCACCTGCGTTCAATCGCATATTTCTGATAACCAGTTGTTCTCCCTCTTACACCGAACTTTCGTGAGGTGTTTCCTGGCTTCCTCTTCCACGATGTGTTCAATATCCTGTAATGGCTCGTCATACAAGCTGTAGATATGCAGTATTGTGGCGTCATGTTCTGCGGTTAATACCTGGTAGAATCTTTGGGCTTTTGCAATTGTTGCAGCTTGCCTTATAGTTTCACAATTAGGAGTTCATGGTCTATGTCACAACAAGCGTGTATTAACGTGTTCACACAATATGTGGCCCGATGCAACTACTCCGTGGTCCGTGTGGTAATGATATTTATATAATAATGTGTTATGATACGATTTGCGTTAATACTCCCACCTTAAAATCTCACTTCCCTAGTCTCTTAGGCCAACTTCACACCTATTACTGAGGCCAATCTCCCACCCCCCATTTCCTCACACACACACACACACACGCACGCACGCACGCACGCACGCACACACACACACACACAAACTCACTCAGATATGTTAATAATGTGGCAAACTTGTCAATATAGTGTGTTTACGTAACCACGCATACTTGTGAAAACGGTACATGTGTTGAAAAGAGTAACTGATGAAATCATCACAATATATTTGCCAGACCGGGGGTGCGCTTTGCCCCGAATTTAATCAAAACACCTATTATAACATATGTTGGTGACATCTAAATATGTATTTCACATGTTGGATTAGCTAAAGTACTTATGCTGTGGGACCGGTTAAAGCTGTTCAATTTGTTATAATAATATGGCAAAAAATTCGTCTCATCAAATCGACCATGCCCAAACTGGTTTACCATCACGTTGCATCAGTTTATTTGGAGATAGCGGCTCTGCTAGTTGGAGCTGCTGAAATAAAGGTGGGTGCGCTTTGCCCCCAGGGGTGCACTTTGCCTCACCCTGCTCTATATTTAATTTCAGTGATTCCCATCTGACCATGTCCGTGTGTATAATCTTCGGTTGTATTGCTTGAACTATGTGTTGCTAAGCAAAAACTCATTCACAGTGCGATACTCATTGTCTAAACAATGTTTCCCTGCTTCATTCCTGTCATCAATCCCTTACTTGTTTGCTTGATGAGATACTCCTTTTACTTTACAGCTGATCACAGCTAAACTGGGAGGTCATATAGTGAGCTTAGATATCTAGATCACCATTTCTGTGAGGCACGTTGAGTCCACAACATGTTTTTCATTTACCTGTGTGGGATCGTTTACTTCCTCTGGCATAGACACCAGATAGAAGGGACCAACAGCTTTTAGTGTCTCTTCCGAAAGACACTCCTGCTACCCCTGCTGCTCCTTCATTTCCTACATCAGCATTGATATTTCCCATGATTAACAGGACAGCACCGTTTGGCACTTGGTCTATCAGGTGTTGTACTTTTCCATGGAGATAACACATCCCAATTGCCACTCTTCTCATAAACATTTCGTAATGGTGATTATTAGAAAAAGACTCAAATACTGTTTAATGTAACTTGCAAACCTTCTTGATACTCCATACAAGGCTAACGATATGACACAGGCAGCACATAAACAAAGTGTTGTCAACTTTTAGTTGTTTCATCCCTCTCTAACAGTAAACTTGTTCATGCTATTTTGTTGATGAATATGTTGCTTGTTTTTGCATGTAGTGTCACCAATAAAGAACAGCTGAGACAGATTACAATAAATTAACCACTTTACAACATCAGTCAGGTTAACTCTTTTTATTCGTATGATCATATTAATTTTATATGCTAAAAATACACTTCCTAAGAATATTTTATTAGAAGTTAACCTATCTTTTAAATCCGCTGCTGATGTGTAATTTATATATCTTTGTTTTTGCATTTTATAGTGAGATCACAACTGAAAAGTTGGTACAAAGGAAGATATCTCCTTATGTTTTGCCTCTGGCGGAGGCATACTTGGAACTGTACAACTCTGCACTTGAGAACCGGGAATTCTTTGGCCTGCGTGATTTCTACAGGTACGAATAATCTTATATAATGTTATTAGAAAATTTACGTCGCTTACATAGGGATACTAATATTAGTCAAACGCCAAACAACGGGGAAAATATTAGCTGTAATGTTGCGTGTTTGTGTCTTAAGATAATACTTTTATAGAAGAACAAGGAATACCAACATGGCGTTTAGACCCATATTTATTTGACCTCCGTATATGGTCGTCGTAAACAACAACAGGAAATCGTGGTGCTTTACAGCAGTGTTCCAAGTGCAGCAATGCCTTGCTGGCAGTTAGCGATAACACTACATCTCCCTTTTCTTGGTCGATGAGATGTCTACTAAATCATAATCTAACTATGGGGCAGAGGTTTCAGGTACGTGACCCAAGAATACTGTCTTTACCGCAGATCTTCCCTAAATGGCTACTGTGCGTAGCCTTGTACGATGACAGTGTCATTGCACGAAGCATAAGTTCAAACGACTAGGCGGATTGACCAATCTTCCCGATCTTGTTCTCGCCACGCCTGGAGACTCTTGCGTTGTCGACGGCGTTGTCGTGTCGGTACTCCGGCTGGGAGAGGTGTGGGAGACGGGTTGTCGTGTTGATGATTCTCCGCTGGGACTAGAGCAGTCATAATATCGCGTCTTATGGTGCCTTTGGGTGTCTTTACCAGATACGAGAGTGGTTGTGGAGCTCGTTGTACAACTGTACCATAGCGATCTTGATCGCAGACCCTAACGTTGTCACCTGGCAATAGTAGAGGTAGATCTCTTGCTCTGTGGTGGGTGTTGAACTGTCGTTGTTGACTCTCTCTATGAGCATCTTCTCTCTCATTTGCCTTCTGTATATCTCTGTACTGGCTGAAGAGTGCTTGGGTTAACGGGTAGCTGAGTTCGCAGGCGGCGTCCCATCAGCAGTTGGCTTGGGCTCAGACCGTTCAGTAACGGTGTCGTGCGCTGTGTCAAGAGAGCGAGGTAAGGATCATCATTCTTCTTCAGGACCTCCTTCAGAGTCCTGCCGGCTCGTTCCGTTTTGCCGTTAGCCTGCGGATATCTTGGCGAACTTGTTTGCAAAATGAGCGAACGCTTTGGCAATACACTGCGGTCCGTTATCAGACATAATGACGTCCGGGATGCCATGTGTGGCGAAGACTTCTTTCAGTACTTCAATGGTGTGCTCGGGTGTGAGACTGGTCAGCTTTCTGAACTCTGGAGTAGTAGTCAACAATGACTAGGTAGAGCTTTCCGTTGAGCTCGAACAGATCCATTCCAACTCTCTCCCATGGATGAGAGGGGGAGGAGGCTTACATCAGAGTCTCCTTGGGCTCCGGGTGGACTTTCGTACGCGTAAGGCATGTTAAGACCATTTCGTATACCTCTTTAGATAGACCAGGCCACCAGACAGCCGTGTTTGCGCGCGCTCGACACTTGGAAATACCAAGGTGTCCTTTGTGTATGATTTTGCGCGTTCCTAATCGCATACAACGAGGGATGACTATGCGCTCTTCGTATAGCAGTAAGTCACCGATCGTTGCGAGATGGCTCCTGCTCTCCCAGTAGGGTCGCAGTAGAGGAGTGTGCGGCATGAAAGCATGCCATCCTTCATGACAATGCCGACGAACATCTGCGCAGGCTTCGTCTTCTTTCTGTGTCATCTTGATCTGAAGCTGAGTTGATCTGAAGTTTGACTGCAGATGTGGGCAGAGCATTGCTTGACATGTCTGCAAATTCTTCAATGAATTGCATGTCTGCAGTAGACGGGCTTCCAACTGGTGCACGAGACAATGCGTCTGCAGAGATGTGTAGACGGCCTAGAAGTTACTGGACCTCCGGATTGTATCGCATCATGCGCATACGGAACCTCTGAATTCGTGGTGGCCTCTTGGCTAGGTCAGTATAGCTCAAGAGTGTGACCAGCGGTTTGTGGTCGGTTTCTAGCATAAATGTCATGCCCAGAACATAGTCTGCAAACTTATCAGACGTTGCAGCTAGTACTTCTTTCTCGATGACAGCGTATCGCTGTTCTACTTCACTCAGTGCTCTTGAAGCAAAGCACACTTTCGATCGCCATTATCTTGGACTTGCATGAGTACAGCCCCGAGACCATGGCCGGATGCATCGGCAGCGATAATCGTTGGTGATCAGGTTACGAACCCCGAAATACGCGTTCAGTGACTGCTTCAGCTGGTCGTAATTCGCGTCGTCTGAGACATGTAATGTGTTCAAAATGTCCTCAGCTTGATCCCCCATCACGTACACCAAAATGCTAATTTGGTCGGTCGCTTGGCGGTTTGACAAACCTGACGCGATTCTGAATCGGTCGAAACGTCTGATCTACGCTGGCCATGTGTCAGGCGAGGTGAAATTGAACCTGTCTGGTAGAGGTACCTGGACGGGGTTGAAGTGCAGTTGTGCGTCTGCCATGTCTCCGAAGGTTGTGTTCTTTTTAGACCACTGCCACCATGTAATGTTGCGTGCTTGTGTCGTAAGATAATACTTTTATAGAAGAACATATTTATTCGACCTCCTTATAATTATGGTCATCGTAAACAACAACAGGAGGTCGTGGTGCTTTGCAGCAGTGTTCCAAGTGCAGCAATGCCTTGCTGGCAGTTAGCGATAACATTACAGTAGCAAGATGAAATAAAGTGACTATTCCTGACCAAACGGAATGCAGTGAATAAAAAAATCCATTATGAAGCATTTGTATAAAACAAAACAAGTAAATTTATATTAGTGCTGCTTTCTTGTAGCCTGATCAAGATGGTGGCTGCATTTTCAAAGAAATCACACGAAGAGCCAACGTGGTTAGAGTTGGAGCATGCCATCAAACGCAACTTTGGTGGACTTGATCACACCGATCCAGTGAAGATATTTGCAGCAAAAATGCAGAATGTTAACAAACGAAAAGCAGTACGTGCACCGTTCATTTTATTGCAAAAATATATGATTCTGCACAGCAAGATAAATGTGTAGTTATACAAGTGCTGTAAAAAATCCTAGGAAATTCCTGATTAATTCTGCTATGGAAAAGGACAACAGTAGCATAATTATGACACCAACTATACACAGAACTTCTGCAGAACCTACGCCACATAGTATTATCTTATCTTTATTTTAATGAATACTGTGTATATAAGCAGATATAGCAGGTTGGAAGCAAAGCACAAAGCAAGGCTCATGTACACAAACACTATGCGGTGGTTTTAGTTTGTGTAATGTTATATCGTTTACGCTACGTTCTCACAACATTGTAGCGGAAGTTGACTGACCCTCACAATGATACAGCTGGGCTTATCAGAAAGAGTCTATGGCGAGACACATGTCATGACCGCAACAAGTGAGTGTGTTGGGCGATTTCGTAGAGTCATTATAGTTTGGTGCCGTTAAGCAGGTGTGCCTATCGCAGGTTTACTATTAATCGGCTATTAGCCATCTGTAATTATATACAGTGGACTGTTTTTTTTAGGAATAGGATAGTTGCTATGCCATGAAATTCATTGGGAGTAACAACACAATTCGGTACATATGTTGTTGACAGAGTAGAATCGTACTTACAGATGTTGAAACAAAGACAGAACATAATCGAAACAGCAGCGTCTGACTTGCATTACATTATTTATTGTACAGTCAGTCAGTCTGTTAGTGTTGGTGTTCAGCATTTTCTACATCAAAGACAATGAATACTGGTATTTCAGCGAGACTCGCTACCTGCTGATACTGACAGAGAACTACGCTGCCCTAAGTATTCTTCCACAACTGCTGGAGATGAGAGATGCGATCACCATTTTTGGTAGCAGCTTTCCCAAGGACCAAGAGTACACACAGGTAAACTGCTAGAATTAACTCCTTGTTTCGTATATGTTTAATTGAATTTAGCAGTAGAAGCTACACGAAATAACCCATTATGCCTAAAGCTTACTTACGTACTCTTGCTTATGTACAAAACAAATGTTTCGGGAAATGTACGCTGGTCCGCACCTCAACAAAACTCGGTTGCGGCAACGTGCCGCCAATCAAAGCATATTTTCGTAGATAGTTGCGGAGAATTCCACTTGGTGCGTGTCGGCGCGCATGCAGTTCCAGAAAATAACACTACCGCAGCGTCGGTGCGCACGTGAGTGGACACAACTTTTGTAGTAGAATGTACGCTGACCCAGTAGCACAACCACATAACGAAAAATCGCTACTAGTAGTGCATTCGTATACGTAGTATTCTAAGAACTCTATCCTATTTGGTTCCTTTCTACGTGAACAGTTCTTCTCCATGTTGATTTTAGCATTCCTCTTTTCCTTTTACCTGGTCAGCAGGACCAGCAACATCCAAAATCACTGGTCCGACAGCACATTTACAAGTTACATATGCCAAGTTGCCAGCGGCACAATGCGAAACGGCTCTTGTCTAGGTGGCCGTTTCCATGGGTACGATCAGAATGCATATACGACCGCCGCACTATGTTTAAGGGATTCTTATTTCACTTATACTTTATGAACACATAGGTTACATTGTTACTTTTCTGTTTCTGTATTGGCTGAATACTGTTTCTTTTTGCAGCCATGGAAAGTTGGTAAGGCAGATTTTGTGTATATTGTCTCTGGCATTTCTTCTGGTCGTACGTGCGATCTTTGTCCTGGTTTTCTTATAGTGTTTCGCAGCTGATTTCCACTTTGTTGACCAGTGTCTTCCGCAAGAAGTGCTTATCCGTGACCTGTGATAGCCCCTCATTTTTAATTTGCTAAAATTGCCATACGTACGTCTCGGACACTTTTTCTACTACACAAATCAATGTAATTGCGCGCCTTTCGTGAACGCCGTGTTTCGCCATAGCAATTTCGCGGCACCAATGTAGACATCGTGAACGCCGTGTTTCGCCATAGCAATTTCCCGGCACCAATGTAGACATCGTGAACGCCGTGTTTCGCCATAGCAATTTCCCGGCACCAATGTAGACATCGTGAACGCCGTGTTTCGCCATAGCAATTTCCCGGCACCAATGTAGACATAAAAACGCATTGTCAAACGTTTGCTTCTTCCGGTGGACAGTTTTGACAATCAGCTGATGAACACTGCGTATACGTAGGACTCCGAAATCAATTTTAAAAAGCCCAAAATGTTATTGTTTGGTCTATAAAACGTTAAACCTTCGCCATTTCGAAGCCTGGGCAACTTCGTTGACCCCACTTGTCTGTGTCTTCCGGAAGAGACACTCAAAGTCGTTGGTTCCTTATATATGTTGTATATGCCAGGGAAAGTAAACTTTGCTCCGTAATTATCCAGATCAGATCCAGAAAGGTTTCTCTTTGCTGCACATCGTCAAGTTATGATGGGCCGTATATTATCCTGTTGCTCTCTCTCTCTCTCTCTCTCTCTCTCTCTCTCTCTCTCTCTCTCTCTCTCTCCTCTCTCTCTCTCTCTCTCTCTCTCTCTCTCTCTCTCTCTCTCTCTCTCTCTCTCTCTCTCTCCTCTCTCTCTCTCTCTCTCTCTCTCTCTCTCTCTCTCTCTCTCTCTCTCTCTCTCTCTCTCTCTCTCTCTCTTCTCTCTCTCTCTCTTTTCTTCTTGATCTTCGTTAGAATTAAATGGTAGTCACTTCCACATGTGCACCTCTCATGACATGGGCATCCAGTATTGATCTTCTGCATCACCTGTGTAGGGGGCGTGGTTGCATTAGGATATGTTGGCTAGTTTTGCGTGTGGGCTCAGCATACTGTTTTGCCATAATTATATATATTCCATAGGTTTGCCGGAACATAAACCGAATAAAGGTGTGCATGGAGACAGGAAAGACGATTGTGCTTCTCAACCTGGAGAATCTCTATGAGTCACTGTACGATGCTCTCAACCAGGTAATTTTGTGCCATAACTAGCTGTTTATGTTAATAAATTTTCAGTCAGAATTAATTGGAACAAGCCTGTTTTGAAATTAGGTATTTTGTACTCGGGCTTTTAGCTGACAGCAAGCTACGTATTACAGGCAGGATTTAGCACTAATTACCAACTTCATTGAATATGGTGAGTGTGCTTTAGCAACATAGTTTGTCTCTACATTCAGTTGGCATTAATATTGATGACAATTAAATCCTTATGCAGGGTTCGAAATGACCACTGACTCTTAGGGGGTCCCCTAAATATATTGGTCACCCCCCCTGGAAAAAACTACAAATCTTCTTTTCAGGCACTGTGATGGCTATTAGTGCCTATTTGTGTGAAAAGACTTGATGAAACATTGGACCCCCCAAGCTTACATTTTTCTTTTTTATGGGAAGTCCCTCGTACCTTATGGGGGTCCTGGACCGCCTGGACCCCCCTCATTTCGAACACTCCTTATGCAGTATTCATAGGAAAATATCAATTGAAATATTAGCACCAGCATATTATTATTAGAGGAAGAAATGTGCTTCCTTTTGACCGTGGTCATCGATATCAGTCCCAAGTTATAATTCTGTAGAACATAAATCAGATATTTGGCTGTGTTCGTACTCGAAAGCAAACGTCACTACTGCATATCTGGAATGTTATTCAAACCTCGATGAAATTAGATTGCATTACCCTGTTTGAAATATATGTTGCACTTTGAGATAGTTCTTCCGACGTTTAACAAGATTTAACCAAATTGCCATTGCCATGGCAAGTAGACATGGAAGCCATTGTCTTATCGAGTATCCAACAGTTGTTTTCATATATGTGTAACCCCACGCTTCGGAGATATTTGTAAATTGTGTTTTTAAACATATTCACACTGCGAGCATTTACAAACTATGTAGATAATTTGTTCCAGTCATTTATTGTCCTATGTAATAACTAGTACTTTATGATATCCAATCTACACTGTTCCTTCTGTAACGTGACTTCGTGTCATCTAGTTCTACTATCTTTCTTAAGTGAGAAAAATAGTTTTATCAATATTTTCATGCTCATTCAATATCTTAAAAACGTAAATTTAATATCCTCTTAAACGTTTTAAACGAGTTGTTAAACCATTTCATTTTAGGCGTTCTTAATAACTAAGCCCTCTCAGTTCTGGAAATATGTAATTGCTCTCTTTATTCGTTCTAGCGTATCTACATCGTTCTTACGTTATGGTCTCCAAGCTTGTATACAATATTTTAAATGAGGCCTAACTATTGCTTTATACAAGTGTAATTAGCTATGTTTCCTTATATGTTATATTTGTCCAAATCAACACCCCAAAATGTGATTACCCTTTGAAACTGTAATACCACACTGTTCTGAAACATTCATTTTAGCACCTATTGTTACTCCTAAATCGTATTTGTTATGGTTATAGCTAGAACTATATATTCCTTTTATGGTTTACATCCAAGTTCACATGTCCTGTGTGTAGGCATTTGCATTTCCCAAAAGTGAATAACATTTGCTTTTTGACAGACCATTTAACTAATTTGCCTAGATCGTTTTGTAAATGTTGTTGATCTTCGTCATGTTTACCCTTTCAATACACTTGTGTCATACCCAAAGTTCAGTACCTTGCTTGTTATATTATATATAGTTTATGTTTGGACATCCTTAAACTAATCCCATAGTTAATGTTGAATATCCCATAACCATGTTGCACCAAACAGCTTCATCACAATCTGGTTCCATGTGTAAGGTTATTTCATAAGTCTGAATGGATTCTTTAATATTGTTTAATCCACTTCTCTTATTTACTATGCTCTTTGCGTTTAAATACACATTTAAATCCAGCTTGAGAAATGTTGTCCGGACATCTTGTTGCTGATGTGTGTGTTCTACTGGCCTCTTGTCCTATTTGATGCACCCCAGGTACCCCCCCGCACACACACTTCTACTTTAAATAATATATGCTACCCATTACATTGTCAACTGTTTTGAAGAGTTCATCCGCAAAAACTCTGCTTGGCATATGTACTATTTATACGGTACACATTTTTTAAACGTTTAGGTATATCGATAACAATTTGTATTTTGTCAGTGAAAAACGTTTCATAATGACTAATTACCAGTTTATAGTATAATATTAAGATCTCTACAGCACACAGCAAAGGTTTGGACTGTATTTGATCGTCTATATTCGTACTTTGTCGTGACAGTTTCAGAAATGTGATTGTAAATATAGTGTGTTTCTTTCAATCAAACAATCAGCAATTTATGTCCAACCAACAATATCATAAAAGTTCTATAATTAAACAATGGTGTGCTGGAAAAGCAATCAGTTTATTGTACAATATGGAACTATTAGACATTCATAACGGAATCTCTCCTACACAGAAAATAAAACTGGAAGCAGAAGAGACATATAACATGAAATGGCCAAATAATTATATCGTTCACCTTTATAGTATATGTATTTATGAAAGTGCAATACTGAATTAATGGGGGAATCATGTTGTGTTAAGTATTAAAAAAAAATACTAATATGGTTTCACAGTGTGTTTACTTATTAAAAATCAGTCCTTTTGGGACTTCTCGTTATGGTGTGGCAATGCACCACATTTACATAGCCTTTCTTTAAAAAAAAAACTACTAAATATAGTGGTAAGAAAGGTTTTGTAAATCTCATTATGTCTGATATTAAGTCAATATTATTCGAGATTTTCCTGTTTATTTCACAGTACTATGTCTACCTCGGAGGCCAGCGCTTTGTCGACTTGGGACTTGGAACACATCGTGTGAAATGTCGTATTCACCAAGACTTCAGGTAAACAGAATGTATTTATTTATCCAGTGTTTTTAGTAGTTTCTTATTAATCATAAATTATTGTTAATTGAAGCAAATTTACATGTTCGTGTGAGAGTCACAGTTTCTTCACCATGATTGACTAACGCCATTTAAATGATTAACATTTAAGTTAAATTACCAAGAAGGGAAATCCTACAAAACACGTGTATGGCAGAATAACAGGATATACAAGAGAAGCATGTAAGGGCTGAGGGAGGAAGTTGGTATGAAAGAATCTCACGAGGAAGCTGGTGAGGAACCGGCTAAAGTCGGATGGACAGAATGGCAGGGGAACGGTAGTCGAATAGAGCGGATGCACTTAGAGTGGAGGGTAGAAGGAGAAGAGGAAGACAGAGACTGAGATGGGAGGACTGCGTGAAGAGAGATTTGGCGGGAGTGGGGGGGTTGAGAATGAAGGGGGGCAGAGACGATTGGTGGAGACGACAGTGAAATGGGATCAGAAGAATGGAAAAAAATCGACGACCGGTGTCGGTGTCAATCTCACCCCGGACTTCATGAATAAAGAGGAGAGCAACAGCCACTTCAAGCAGGTCCTCTAAACCTGATGCTAACATCACATTGCCTATATGTAACCACAAAAACACATCTCTGTGGAAAGACACATGGTTCGTTGGCAATGATTAACTAGGTATTCCACCAAGGCAGGTCAAATGTGAGTATAGACTTATAATAATAATAATAATATATAATAACTTTTATTTGTATAACACTGTATATCCGGATATAAAACCTGTTCAGATGCGCTTAAAATACATTTGTAAGACGTAATTCTATAAATAAATATAAATTATATAACTAATCTTCAAATGCTGTCTTAAAAATATGTGTCTTAAGTTGAGACTTAAACAATTCGAGTGAATCAGTGACACGGATATATATCGGCAGATCGTTCCAAAGGTGCGGTGGTTTCAGTAGGAGTAGTATGCTGCAACAAATCTCACTGTTGAATAGACACAGCTCATGTCACTCGCATTCATGTATGTCATTGGTAAAAGATGACTGTAGATTTCCCTGGGTGAGTGAGTACATTGCTGAAAGCTGAGTACGAGTACATTCTCATACGTACGAGTCAGAGTACGAGTACATTTTTTAAAATGACATTTCCATTCCCAAATACAATGTTACCCTATACGAACCCCTTCCTTTTACAAACATACATACGTTGTATGACTCATAAAATCTGTTTTTCTTGGAGTCCCTTCTTAATTGCAATTAAACATTCATAAACCACATGCTTTGATATAATAATACCCATTAAACCAAAATATGTGTAGTTAGTCTGCCAGTAACTAAACATTACTCCCCTAAACATGTACATCATTTGAAGGGGTAGAGGTGAGAAGATTTGTCCAAATTGGAACAAAGGGAATGTGTGGCAATTTGAATAAAGTTCTTGTTATGAATAATTTACCAATGTACATGCTTATACACCAGTTCAGTTTGTCTTGTCTGTTTTGGTGCACAAAGGCAGTATTGCAATTTGTAATCTGTCTGTATTAGAAATTTGCCATTTATATGTTCTGCTCGTAGACTACTGGTTGTTGAGAGGGTTAGCACATGGTAATGTAACAGGCTCAAAATTCCCTTTGTACGTTTTAGTCTGACTACTGATGTAGGGCTGCAGGCTGTCTCAATTAAGTCACCTTCTTTCTACAGAGGTCTCACAGGCAGTTAGCAGTTAGCACTGTCAGCCAGTGCCCAAGTCTCCTGACTGCATTAAAGGCATTCCATGGCTAACTGATGAATGCTACTGTGTGGACATCCTGGTGACTTAATTAAACATACAGGAATTATGGCCTGAACTGGTAGCCTACAATTGTTTGCTTAACTGGGTGTTTCTGACTGGGAAAAGATGCTGCCTGTTGCCTTTTTTGGGTATCATAGTCATGGGAGAATGCCACCATGGGGGTGTAGGAAAGGGGCATAACCGTCTCGCGAGGTACTGGGACTCGGTGGTATCATAGTCATATTAATCAGAAATAACAAAGTGTTAAAAAAAATAGTTGAACATTCAAATACTTCGGGAAAGTGTCATTTTAACAAATAAATTCATTTTCACAGCATATATTGAGAAAGTACACAGATGTACTCGTAATGCACTCGTAAAATCTGAGTACATTACGCGTAAGTTATATGAGTACGAGTACTTCAAAAATGTACTCGAGTACATGAGTACCGAATACTTCCGCACCAGGTCTGGTGAGTACTTTGATTGACAGTCTGCATCATTCCCGATCACCAAGATCTCGGCGAACGGATGGGCCGTGCAACTTTCCACAGTAGGTCGAGCTTCCAGATTGGATCATTTTATCGGTGGTTCTAGAGTTTCTTGTAGACGTGTATGCCAATTTGTTTCAAGTAGCAGCCACGTCTGCAGCTGTCGCAGAACACCTCAGCACAGGCATTTGTCGTTTATTTCTAGGTGTCACAGCTGCAATTATTCCCATCCCATGGAACGTATTCTGTCCAACTAGTGTCCTGGCATTTTGGTCGGCATTGTCTGCAACATACGTGACAAAGTGAGGTGATACCGAGGATGTCGGTACCTTGAGATCTTGCTGCGGTCATTACAAATCTCTTCAGCAAGTAATAACAAAAACTAAGGCTGTTTAGAGAGTCAATGAGGAACGTCAACCCAAAGTGATGATGCATTTAAATGGCTAGGCCAATGGCACCATCATGACTCTTGGGCGGGCAGCTTGAACAATGGTCTGGCCTACTGATGCAATCTTTAGTTCTGCTTTTTATCACTGAATATTGTCCTTAGAAATTGGCGCAGCATCTCTAGAACAAATGTATTGTGCTTTTCCAAAGAAGCTGTAACATCAAGGGTGTGATATGTGTATCTTTAGACGCCTGTTTGCATTTGGTGTCATGCTTGATCAGATCAGCAGCAACTTTAACAATTTAAATGTTCTCTGCTTCAGAATCGGTCAGTTTAGGAGCTTCATAAAAGGAGTTCAGAATATTCGAAGCTGTGCTACTGGATGTCACCACATGGGCCTTTCTCTTGATGCTATTGCGAAAGTGCTCTTTGAGCTTTCTTTTCATATGTTTAGCACCCTATATGTCGGTGCCTTTTTTGCAAAAATCTCCACATTTTTTGCACAAGATCACTGACGATTTTCTGTTCACGGTCGTTTTCTTTTCAATATTTAGCCACCTTTAGAAAAGCGTCTTCCTTTGAAGTGTCGATTTGACTACCCAGGCATTGTTTTTTTCTTTGGTAAGTGGGCTAGTGTGCTACTGGCGGCTGTTCCCAGTTCGGAAATTGATACTGCAGACTTGGTGGTAACCACCATATGCTGCATGTAGATCCTGAACAAACTCAATCCAAACACTTGACAGACTGACTGAAAACTAAACAGTAACTCGGAAACTAGAAGCTTGCGAAGGCTGCGACTGCTGGTTGGTTTCTCTTCGGATTTCTTCTTGAGGTCACGACTGGTGATATTTTTGTTGACGTACTCCTTTCGACACATTTGATGGACAGTTTGTCCAACAAACGTACGGACACTGTCACCATGCAGTCCACTAGATTCATTGATAACATTGCTCCCCTTCTGGCGAGCGAAGAACCATAGTAAGTTGCCCATTGCTTTCAAATAATACAGGTTTCAATTACAGGTTTTTTTGCAAAATGTGTTTCCAGCGTGCAATAACCCTAAATATTTAACCAAAAACAACTTTTATAACAATTTGTTTGCACTTTATCATTGAAATACATGTTAGTGGTTTAGAATATTAATCCCGTGTGAAAACGGCATATTATATTAACATACATGTTATGTTTCCCGGAATCGCCGGGAGAGTCCCGGAAATCTATAAAATGTCCCAGTCTCCCGCACGGGAGAACAAATCTCCCGGATTTCTAATGAAACAAAAAAATATTTTTGTTTGGCCTCAGTTAACAAAAGATCGTAAATCACTCCTTATAATCAAGTCAATGACAACAGCAGGGGTTATTTCAATTAAGTTTTGTGCAGACTGGACAGCGGAGACTTTGCTAAACAGTATCCTTGTGCCTTGCATGTTGTATTGTGTAAAATATGCATTAAACGAACTATCCCCCATTATCGCTAACCGATTTACAATTTGTTAATTATCCATTTAAATAATTCCAATCAATACATCTCCACTTTATACGAATTCTATTTAAGGCATATATGTTTGCTAATTGTTACAATCGGAAAACATAATGAACGAAAAAACTTATTTTTAAAATAGGTGTCACAAATAAAAACAAAACTGCCTCCGCCACTTAGGGTCTCAAATGCCTTCATCACCAGGATCACAAACTTTGAAGAAACGAAAATGCTTCAGTTCTAGCCATGCCACTAAATATTATGTTAGTTGCGTGTGTAATAAAATATGAAGGCTACTGTCAGTCAGGTAAGGATTTTTTTTGTAAGGTAATATATTTCAGGAGTAGAAACTGTTTTTATTATTAGTAGACCATCTCAGACTCAGTAGCGAACTTGTGAGTTTATAATTACTAGTCCACAAGGAAATGTTCTATTGCCACAATGTCTATATTAACTTGTCAGTGTACCATTTAATAGTACATGTGCAATGTATTGGGAACTAAAGCTAATCTAGTGTAATTTTTATGCGTGGCGGAGGATGTGAAATACTCAAATTTACGCACAATTCTCTTATATATTGACACCCTCCGATTTACACCTAAATCTCCGAGACCCTTCCATTTACGCACAAATCTCCTGCATTTGAAGTTCTTAAGCTTAACATGTTTGTATTAAGTATAGCTGAAATGCGTCCGACCAGTATATGCTGATTGCCGTTGCGCAGTGAACTTTCAATATTTATTATGTGGTCGATTTGAGTGTATGAGTAATTCAGCAATAGTTTGTAATGACAACTTAGACTCAGTGTTCGTGTTCGCCAGCCGTTTTATATCACGATAAATAGCTGTAAACTTCGGCGAACAAGAAGGAAGATTTGCCGAAGATGGCGTTTTACGAATAATCCGCCAGGTGGCGAAATTATAGTATTGCTCTTAGAAATTACGGCAATTGACATGCTAATTAAGTAACTTTCACCAATATATTATCATCTACATTTGTTATATGTTGTTCGATATGTGTTTGGGGCTTGCTTACTGTAAACCCCGTTTCTGTTGCAATTTTGTCTAGGTTAGGCGACTTGTTGGCGTAGCCATAGCCATAGGCATAGATTGACTGGACTATTTCGCCTTGTAATTGTTCCAGAAAATTTGAAAATAAAAAAACAGTTGACCCATGATTAACTAACGCCATTTAAATTAATAACATTAGTTAAATTACCGAGAAGGGAAATCCTACAAAACACTTGTATGGCAGAATAACAGATATCACTGTATAAGGAATGATTATAATATCGCTTTCACAATAAAAAAATAAAGGATTTTACAGGTTGGTCGTGGTTGCGGAGAAGCAAGTTGTGTACTCGAAGTTCCCGATCCCTCTAATCAATCGTCTAGAGAAACACTTCCTTGCAATGACGACGATGCTTCAGGAACGGCAGCTAGAGCTGCTGCATCGACTGAAACAATGGGCCAAACAGTTCACAGATGTTGACACTCGTCCGATGGCTACAAGGTACCCCAACTAACACAATGAATGTCAAAATTTTAGTGTGGAATTCTTAAAATTATTACAGGATTTCAGATACTGAGCTAATTGCTTAATTCACGTAATTATGATAAATTGCTAATATTGCCAGTGATACATGTTAGTTCTAGCTGTGGCTTTCGTTTTAATTAAATCCTGCATCCGTTAAATGGATTCTATGAGACTTTGCAGTCAATCGTCTCTTGCTTCTAATGGTTCATCGCTTGGGGGTTGCCATATTATACACTGTTGCCTCTTGATATGAAGTTGTCTTCTTATCGCTTTGGGTGAACCTGGTTCTGTAGTTCATCAAACATTTTCCGGAGTGTTTGTTTTTTGCTTCTATGAGGTGTGATTTTAGACACTGTGGTTACCTCTGATTGTTACTTGGCTTGCAGGTTCCATCAGCATTAAGCAATTATCGAAATGGCCAAACTGAACTGTTTCCTATTGGATTGTAAATTTTGATTTTGTTAACAAGGGATATATAAGCTGTTATTATACTTGACAGAGGCTGGAAGGACCTGTCTGAAGGCGACGTGTTCATCGGTTATCACGCTGACACAGCTGCCTCCCTAGTGCTGCAGATATCCAGTCAAACTGAGCCTTGTCATCATCAGGAGGATGGAGATGATGAAGACCAAGAAAATGACGACGAAGAGCAGGCCAACAAGGTATGCAAATACATTATACTCGATTAAATAAATAGAGCAAACATAAATACATGAGTAGTACATTAGTTAAATGTAATAAATACAAACATAAAATAATAAACTCATAAAAAGATAAACTCAAGATGTGTTAAAATCAATAGCATACCAATATATACTGTATAAGCAACTGAAATGAATGAACCCTGAATGTGCTGAATATGTTCACGACTATATTAAAGGCATTACAGTATTATATACAGTATTATATGATATTTTTCTGTTGGAAAGAAAACATTTTAAAACGTGTTTTAATGAATGCATATATGTTGTAACAAACACATGGAAAACTATAAATGACATTTTTCCACAGGTAAAACGTTTACATTTGTTTCCAAAGTAAAGGGTACATTAGAGATTGCAAACAAATTGAACATTGTGAAAAATATTATCGAAACCGCAATAATTCCACATTGTTAGCAAATCATATATTAAACACTGGATATATATTATTTTGAAGTACCTCCCGTTTTTCCATGGTCTATAGCCATCAAACTACAATGAAAATCAACTTCAATTGTTTTAAAGCTCTATCTGGGGGCTCAGCAACAACTGACTAATCGCATATCATTGTATATGTGCTTATTATTAACACATTATTTTCTGTGTTCTCATATCATACAATATTACATAATGTGGCAGTTTTATAACGGGCGCACATGCGTGCGTATTTAATTATTGTTTCATATCATCTTATACTTATCTTAAACATTCTGATCGTCATTTGTTAATTTTTATAAATTATATTTTATTTCCTACAAGCATTTACCATTTACGGTTCTGTCAAAGCGAATTTTGTGTTTTGTTTTTCTCCTGTGAGCCATAGTTGTTGGTGACAGGTCTTGGATGGTGCCCAGAAGCTCTTGCTGCAGTGTGCCACGCCAGAATCAGTTATCCGCCTGCGGAAGACAAAGTTGAGGCACGAAGAGCTACGTCTTACTGACTGCTACTTCAAGGAACAGAGGCATGAAAGCCTTGAAGAGTTCTTGTCCCACGAACTGTGCAGGGAAATGTCAAGTGGCACCAATGAACGTTTCATTCAGGTGATCATCAATCAATTGTATAATATCAATTATATAATACCCTTATGTGCCTCAAAGTTAGTAAAACGTTAGAAATACTACATATATATATAATTACTACATTAAATGTTATTCCATCCATATCATCACTTTTCTTTTGCATCATTACAACCGTCCTCTTAGAATCTACATTATCAGTGCATTAAAAAAATTTAAGATTACGATTACAGTTAATGTTTCATTATGAAGTTATTCATGTGCCACTTTACATGTTATGCCATCGTCCTTGTCAACAATGTTAACAATGCGTCTCAAAAAACCTTACTTAACTTATATATATATATATATATATATATATATATATATATATATATAAGTTAAGTAAGGACATATATATATATATATATATATATATATATATATATATATATATATATATATATATATATATATACATATATATGTATACATATATATATATATATATATATATATATATATGTATACATATATATGTATATACATATATATGTATATATATATATGTATACATATATATATATATATATATATATAAATTCAAGCCATTACGCGACATGAATGGAAATAAGGCACTGTTATTACACAGTTTGACTGGTGACCATTTCAGTCATACTGTGTAATTTGTGTACTTTTTTCATTATATATTGTTCTAATGTTAATTGTATTAATATCAGCTTTCATAATTCTTCAGACATTCACATTACTCATGTAGATAAACAATGTGAACAAATATTTGCTATATATTTGCAAATAGCAACATTTTGCTAATAATTTATCCCTCTCTGGGTACAAGATTCTAACCCTCCCTCTGACAATTTGATTGACAGCTATCTCACTAGTGTTCTCTGATTTGATGGACAGGTAATGGGTGACCCAACCATTCTCCAACTGGGACTTCCAATTGCCTAACAATGGTGACTGTCTCAACTGGCTATTGTGCATTGCCTCTCCCTATAAAACGAACACAACCAGTAGGGGTTAATCACTTGCCTCTTGGCATAGCTATCACAGTGACACAGGATAATTACGAAGTACAATTTAAGGAAGAACTTTACGAAAGGTTTCAAATATGTCAAAAGCATCTAATTCCCAAAGTGGAATATTTCAATACTACAGAACAACTCAAGCTTGCAGCAACTGATGAATCTTCGAAGTCACGCCATAGATACTACATACTGAGCAAGTACGAACCACCCGTCTTATGCTGAACATTGTTTCTTGATTTTAAGTGTGATCAATTTACCAGACATTTCACAATTTGAGGGGTAGATAGTAGTCTATTTAATCAATGCAAATATTCCAACCTATAATAAATGAGGTATGGGTGGAAAGATAGTTAAATACTCTTCCAAATGTGCCATAGTTAACATTTAATTATGCAGTAATGACATCATACCAGAATTTTTTCATAGAAATTATTCCACAGCTCCACATATGCAATTTTGGTGGCTTGCATATCATGATGTGGTTTCATTTTGATTTGGTAATGGTGAAATTTCACACCTTCATTCAGTGATCTGCACATTGAAGCCAGGGGTAATTCCCTTCAAAGGTTTTCTCAGTAAGAAGCATCGAGTTAATATCCACCACAGTTGTATTGTATACCAATTCGAGCCTTAATCCTTTCTCTATTAAATCATTCCTCTTTTTTATGTAAGCCAGGAAGTCCACAATGAAAGGGTTTTTCTCCAGTTAGCCATGAATTGCATGAGTGAGCACAAATGAAAACCGTCAATACTGTGTCACAAAAGTCGAGAAGGGAAGTTAAACCAATTGCTAAGTTTATTATAAAAGACACTGATAAACATCATGATTATGCGTATATTACAATTACAATATAGTACAATATATTTTTTATTATTCTCACAATTTTGGCTTAGGTAGTTTATAATTACAATTGGATAATAATTTTAATTGGCTCTTATGTTTCGCAGGTATAAATTTTTTTAATGCAGTGACATCGAGAAGTTGATAAAGAAACGAAATACACAGAGATGCACACTTAAAACAGAAGTGATAGGATAACATGTCCTGAACCTCTGAAATCAATCAATCAACAATGTCCCGACTCCACAAAAACAATAGATCATTCTACATTTCCAACATTCAATTTAAGATACACAATAGAAGACAAATTGTAATTGATACTTCACAATATTTGCTCTGGGTATAATATCACAAAGCGAACCTAGGGGGACTGGGGCATTGCACCTTGTAATAAAAACATTAATTTGATGATAAGTGGTTTCAACCATGTGGAGTAACTTCATTTATTGGTGTTTTCCACGATCCAAAGTAAACCCGAATACTAATCTTAAATCATAATGTCATCACAATATAAAAATACATTTGAGTGTGAGAAATAGCTGCTAGGTGACAATTTCTGAAAATATCTAGCTAGGTAGATGAAAATACAGCAAGTTTGCCCACATCATGTCATTAATCAGGGGAAGCACTGTTTCAGTCATTACGTGAAATGAAATTTTCAGTCATTTCGCGAAATGCCTGAGTGAAACAGTAATTTCGCGTAATGCCTAAACATGTCAGTCAATACGAGATATGACTGATTACGCAGATTGACTGTAACATATATATAATATATATAGGAAAGACATAATATATATATATATATATTTGTATATAGTGGAGGCCAATTTCCTCCACTCATCGATCCCCCATCTTTCGCTAACTTCTTGCTTAACTCCTGGACCAGCACCACTCGTTCGTCCAATCATTGACTACCTGGAGGCTTCCAGCTACAGCTATGTATATATATATATATATATATATATATATATATCAAGTATATATATATATATATATATATATATCAGGTATATATATATATATATATTAAGTATATATATATATATACTATATACATGCATACATACATATATATATATATATATATATATATATATATATATATATATATATATATATATATATATATATATATGTGTGTGTGTGGCCCTTAAAAATTTTAGTTTCGAAATTCCTTGCTCTGACCCCTACATTTATTACACTTCGGCCATGAGGATTGTGTGCAAAATTATTTCAGAATCAGTGTATATTTAGAGGTCACCCACTCGAGTTAAAGTTGTCACCCTTTCTCCAGAAACGATGATGGGAAGTCTACAAACTCCTTCGTCGTCAGGTCCTCCATAAGCTTCCTATCCCAGTGGACGACAAGAGGCACATCAAGGATTAATTCCTCTTTGGTAAATCGGGCTCGATGTGGTCCACGTTGTTGATGGATTGACTTCCGGTTGATGTTGGCAGCAGACATATCATGACCAAGACCCAAGGCTCGTGAAGCGCTCTCAAATCGATATGAACTCCTTTCAAGATCAGACGTTCGAACTGTTTGTGATCAGCAACTCCATGACTTTGTTTGAGCACTTCTGCCTCCCCTTTGATTTCCCGGTCTGGGACCCTAATTCCTTGGAGGGGAATAAGGAGTAACAGAAGGCCCGCGCTGTAGTTGGAAGCCTCCGGGTCATCAACGATTAGGCCGAACGAGGAGTAGTGCTGGTCCGGGAGTTAAACAGGAAGTTAGTGAAAGATGGGGATCGATGAGTGGAGGATATACCCGTTCTCGAGCGGCTAATAATACCTAATGACAACAGTGGGAGAGCTGGATACCAATTTTAGAACCTGCCATGTAATATACAACGATTTTGAAATAATTTGGCACACACACACACACACACACACACACACACACACACACACACACACACACACACACACACACACACACACACACACATACATGCTATAAATGCTACTGTATTCAACTGGTTTCTTCTCAGGTTACTACGCACTCAAAGCTGTTGTCAGATGCAGACATAAAGCATCTTCGTCAAGTGTTGAAGATGCCAAAGAAGGCCATTGATCACATTCGTCTGCAGGCATTCGCTACAGAGCAGCAATTCTCTAGATGCATCAGGTGAGAATTATAGAAATATAGAAAATGAAATGGAAATAGAATGTATGTGCAAAATGGCTGCAGTGTTTGTATGTGCGTGCGTGCGTGCGTGCGTGCGTGCGTGCGTGCGTGCGTGCGTGCGTGTACTTTTTGAAGTAAAAGATGATTTTTCTAATGTTTTTGTTGGCCACATTACGTTATTTCATAATTAATTCAAAACATTATAGATTCTATTAGGTACAATAACGTTACATAGTTATCAAACGCAGAATTAGGGTGCTATGTCACCCAAATAATTATGAAATACAACATGCTTTGTAGTACGAATGTCACATGCTAGGTCACCCAAATAATTCAAATAAACGTTGAGCAACTCAACATTACACAAAACAACATCTCACTCATATGTATGTGTAGAAATCACACGTGACCTCAAGTGAGGGAATCATATCAACAATATTATGGTCAAAGCAAATAGGACCCTGTGATTTATTAGATATAGCCTTAAATAAATTTATTCATGTCCCCAATACCTCAGATCGACAGCCTACCAAACCCTTGTCTGCCCACATCTTGAATACTCATAGATAGTCTGGGACCCCTACACACAGGATCTTAAAGATCAAATTGAGAGTCCAGAGAAGATCAACCCTAATTCTGCAAAGCAAGCGAGCTAGCAGTGTAACATCAATGTTAACTTCACTCCAATCGGATACTTTAGAAAATAGGAGGAAGATGGCTAGACTCTCTATGCTCCATAGAATCCATCACGGCCAGACTGCCATTCCAGCAGAAACGTTCTTACCCCGAATTAAGCGCCATTCCAGAAATGTACACAATCTAACATAGTATTTTCCCCACAAACGTTACGCGACTGGAATAAACTACCATTAATCATACAAAATATCAGCAACTTCAAACAAGAAGCGTTCAAACATCTACGCATCCAGAAAGACCATCGTAATTGCTACTAGCTGCGTCAAACCTACGTGGCGCCCAAATTCTCGTGTGGCTCTTAAAGAGCACTGAGAATATTGTTTCAGATTCAGATATGCTTGTATTCTTACGTTGATGCATCTTATTTGCTGTGAAATGCAGAATCCGTGCCTAGCTATGTTTTAAGAGTTATACTTTAGATTAATTGTGTACGATAACTGTTTCATCCTGATAACGTTCTGGAATTATTTTCTTCTCATATCTCTTTCATACCCATTCTTTATTACCTACGATTACTGTCCCGGTATACATTATACGTAAATTCGTTGTTTGTTTGACAACAGAGGATTCTTGAATGCTGAGTCTCCACAAGAGCGACTGATGTTGCTTCAGTGTGACAGCGGAGACCAGAACGTTGAACTCATCGCATGTGCTCGCCACAACATCGAAAATGAGTACAACCAGACACCAGCACCTGGTCAAAAGCGACATGTCGTGTTTGTGATTCAGCTCCCACGCACTGCTGGCGGATGTTTCATAGGATTCCAGGTTAGGTTACCTTCGTGACGTGTGTGTTGTCTTCTTAACAAATATTCACAGTTATAAATCATGTTGTTGTAGAAGCCGATTATTTTTTTCATGTTTCATACATTGCGATCCAGAATATGCAATTGTAACGAGAACAGTCTGACACCACGACGCATCTATCTACTTCTGAGAAACCACTAATATGTATTAACGTTTATCAATGTTTTCATTCATATTGATTCTAATTTTTATACATAGTTTAAATTACTTTATGATCTGACCCTGGTTACGAAAAATATATATTGCAAAAAATATGTTTTTATTAATAAGGTATGCTACTTATTATAAGCTTCAATAGTAAAGCACCGTGCTTGTTTCTTGTACAGGGTGGAAAGTGGGTGTCGTTTCACATTGATGACCTTCAGCCACAATGGGACAAACTTCCACCACTGTTGACGCTAATGGACCGATCTGTCAGCAGTTTATTCAGTGATGCAGTTGGGGAAGAGGTAATGCAAGGGAGTGGCAATGTTGAACCCTTTGCCAAGTTTGGTCTTGGTACCCCCGACACGAACAATCAGCCTGAAGTTGAAAATGACGATGACGGAGTATTATTTTACCGGAGACCGGAGACCCCGTCAGAAGAAACTCCCAAATGTGACACAGGTCATAAGGAGAGTATCGGATTGCAGAAGGAGCCAGTGTCTTCTCATGTTGACAGTCTTATACGCCAATGTGTGCATGCAGCAGGTGCCATCCTGATAGACCCAGAAGACATGAAGGAACGGAAGACAGAACGAGTCCAACTGCTGCTTCAGCTGCTGAAGCCAAAGAAACCAGGAGAGCATGGTAAGCTTACCTGGCTCGTGGCTAAAATTTTCATCCCCCTCCAAAAGTTGCATATATGCAAAACGGCATATGTTATAATATTGGAATTCCTATTGTATCTACCTTAATCTGGTTGTTTTCATATGGGATTTTGCATACGCCAGTTATATTGGTTTGTTTAATTTAATTTAAAAGTATAGCAATAACATGTGTCGTAAACAAACTTAACAGTTCCTCACAAAGTAACTTTTTTCTTCAGAACTGTGCTTCATTGATGTGCTGAGGAAGCGGATTTATCTGCTGCTGAGAGACAAGGAGGAGAAGGCCATGGTGGGAGATATGGCGAGGCGATGGCTGAGCAATGAAGCAGCCTCTGTGGCTTCTGTCAATAAAGCAGGCACATTCCGGTATTGTCAATGCATGTTCCACTCACTCCGATAGCTCGTCGTGCATGGCATTGACAAAAAATATTACTTTGCAGCCCTGTAACATAACATTTTTACTTTATGCCATGTTTTACATACAACAACCATTTGCTCAATTCATTAATGAATGGACGATTGTTTCTTATATTGGTGACTCAGCTGTAGCTTGTGGGTATTATACCATTTACCTACCAGTGCAATTACCCATCAGGTGTATCAACAATAAAATGTGTTATTCATTCAACTTCTGATTGTTCTCAGGTCGGAAATATTTGCTATATCATCTAAGTGCATATGTAACTGCATTAGTTTTAAATTGTGCTATATAGCCACTTAAATTAGTTTTTCATTTCCTCACAGGCAAGCGATCAGACATAATCTTGAAGAAAAGGTGACTCCTATGTTGGCTGCAGTTATCACCGTGGCTGATGTAAACAGTGGTTTGGACATCCTTTCTGACAGCAATGCAAGCTCGTCCTGGCTCCGCACAATGTACCTCCAAATGTTGAATGACCCCCGTGTTGTTGCTTTGACTTATGCCGACCTGCAGTCTACTGATAAGCTGAAAGTCGAGCTGGCTGAGATGCAGGTGCGCTACACTGGTTGTGATGCTGCAGTGTTCAAGGCTCAAATGCCATTCTCGTGGATTATCAAGAACAAGGTGGACGTGCTGGTACATCAGGCTCAACGTATGCCAGGTATGTGGGGGCATACATTTGGGGGCACGCATATCAGACAGACCGTTGACGACATTGTTAATGTAGTATAAGTTTCGTGGACAATCATGTAATTGATTTAAACACACATTTTGCTGGGTAACAGACAGTGGACCATACTACAGAATCCAAACACGTACAGGAGCTTTTTTGTAACGATGTTTTCTTACCCTTCCTAGATGCAGAGGGTTCACACAGCCAACATAACAACATTATTATGTGCATTAAACTACCGTTTTGTTGCTCATGGAACACCAAAGTTTAATGCCATGCATTATTAATTAATCTGAAATTAATTAGCAATGTTTTTTTCTTAATCCAGAGAAAGACGATCTTGACGCTCTGGTTAGCAGACTTCTGCAGGAAAGTCCACTTGGGATCATTCTTGGGCAGGCGTCTGATGGACACAAAGAAATGGCCGACCTTGTAGACCTCTACCTCACAGATTTTGTGCGCATGGTTCATAGACCCAGGTCGTGCAATGCAGATATGGAACTTGAGGTAATGATTTACTTGTCATGAATTGCGCTTGACCGAAAAATGCTCATAATTTTTATGTGAATTGCAAATGTTGTTGAGTAATGAGTCCACTTATGTCAATGAGTATTTCGTCCCATCAAGATAAACTGTATATTTAGTTGGGACAAAGGTATTACTCAATCCTTAGTTATACTACTAGAACATGTTAAGCTAATGTTACATTGTGTGGTTGCATATGTTGCTTCCATATTTTACTGCATCCGTGCGTGTGTACATGAAATGTGTGCATTTGTGTGCGTGCGTGCTCGCATGCGGAAATTTTAAATAAAACAACCGTTTGTGCTGTTGTAAATTCTTCAGGTCGTCAGACAGGCGATCCTGTCGGCAGCACGGGACATGTATACAGGACACAGAGTTGATGCGGAGACGGAGTCTGATGCCAGTGGCTCTCCTCTCAAACTGACCATCGAGAGGATCCACCTTGTTTTCAGTGCTATCAAGCAGCGTCTTCAGCTGTTCAGTGAAGCAATGGGGCTGTGGCCAGAGTGTGTGGTGAAACTGGATGAACTATCCAGAAATCCAAACAGTCGTTTCCTTGACGATGAAATGGTATGATTACGACCCCTTTGTAAATAAAAACAGCAAATATGTCTTGGAAATAAAATATAAAGAAACAAAATGTATGTTCAGTCACTATATCAAAATGGCATAGTGTAACTGTAAAATAAAAAACGTTGGAGAACGCCTCATTATTGATCATATAAACTGTCTGCACAACTGCCACATCAAGGATGATGTCTTAGCTATGCAGCCACGTGACCACATTTATTATAATAATGTCATAGTAACTATACAACAGCACGTGGTTGTCACTATTTGGCTGTATAATGTAAGGTCGAAAACAAGAACACAACAGTTTTTAGAAAAAAAAACTTCAAATCAGTATTACAGCAACTCTATCCGTATAATGTAGTCTGTGGTGACAATAACATCTCACATTTTCACAGACACTTGATGTTCAAGCTGTGCATCTGCTACTAGAGTACATGACTCCAACTGGCAAATGTCTCAATGACGCAGAACAGCGGATTGCATGGATCAAAACTGTTCAGCGTTTCCAACCACTGGTTGAGCAGTTTCTCGGTATTGTTGAGAGTAAGGCTGTCAAGTATGGACGTGTATCTAAGGATCAAGCAGACACTTGCAGGTAATGGTAATTACAATTATTACACGCTTTTTTGTGGTTCTGGTTGAAACTGTATGTACGTACGTGCGTATGCACGCACGCACGTACGTACACACGCACGCATACATATCATGTACATACATGATATGATATTAGTTTTCACGCTTTGAGGATATACTCATTTGACATGTGAGCTACATAACCTGTCCCTGAACGAAGCTGGTGTTGCAGTAGGATCGACTCAATACTGGAGATGTTAGCTCGTTGGAGGACAGCATTGTTGGTGACATAGTCCTGTCACTTGATGTTGAATATAGTTCGGAGGCACCGCTGGTGCAGGAGTTTGGTGTGTCTACGGTAGAAGACTCATGACTCTGATCCAGGATTGTTGGGAGTTCTGCATGGCATGGAGGCCCGGAGACTCTTGTATGACAACCCATTGAAATGGAAAAGGTGTCAGAAATATTGTTGTTGCATTGCACCTGCCCCGGTTGTACTTCATGCAGCTTTTGAGTGATCTTGGTAAACTATGGGGCTATCCAGATATGTTAAGCATTGTCCACAAACCGATGTGGCTAACTGGGTCAAAGACCTTCATGAGGTCAATCAAATCACCAACGAGACACGTATTATTCTATGCATTTTTCATGGATCTATCGCACAGCCTGTCCAAATTGACTCTCATGGAGGATTTTTCAGCAATGGTTGGAGCAAGCGTGTTTATGAGAAAGAGGGCTTGAATGTTTCGTGCATTTGCAAAAAGGAATATTATATCTCTGTAGTTGTGCAGTCATGTCCCTCCTAGCTTGTTTTTTGCATATAGACTGAAGATCACTGCATGTAACATCTGGTAGAAATGTTTGATGCACAACATTTAATAGGATTAATCATTCACACACACACGCACGCACGCACGCACGCACGCACACACGCGCGCACACACACATCCAGTATTCCAGTTTCTTGTTGTGTTTGCATTGGCAGACTTGGTTGTATTAGTATTTCTGTATTAGGTGTATTTTACCATTTTGAAGCAAGTGTTTTCTGTCAAAAACGAATGACATTTCAGACGAGTGTGGACGAGGATCAGTGTGGTCCAGTTGTTTGTGAGTCACGTCTGTCCAGTCACCACGGACAATGAATCCCTCGGGGTGAAATGCTGCATGCCACTCTGGATGGTAAGCATACCTGTGTAACAGTCACATGTAGTCAACGTATTGTATGTAGCAGATAGTGCATGTGGACGTTTTAGCGAAACAAAACAACGAATAAACAACAGATGCAAATGTCAAACATTAGCTAATGTAAGATGTTTGAAACCATACTTCGGTACACTTCCACCAACTAGGTATTAGTATTATTAGGTACTTGTGTTAGTTGTGTTATGACATTGTGTTAATTTATTTTTATCAGCTGTTAGGTCAACACCAAGACTTCAAGAAACTAGCAGCACTTCATCAGGTTGAGAAATTTCTGAAGTCGACGAATAAGACGGCCCATAGATCGTTCCTTGGGTGTGCACCTTTTGTGTTTGAACTTTACGTACAAAACGTTCAGTACTATATTACAGTGATACAGATAACAAATGTAGTTTACTGTGAAATATTTGCTTTTACTTGTTATTCGTATGTTAAGTATTCATGCTATGGAAAGTATTTCTATTTTTCTAAAACGTATATTCATAATTACAGTTTGAATTAATTATTTATAGTTTCCGTCATCATTTTATAAATATGTGTTGATTATTTACATTTTACTTGTTTTCCTGCAATCACAATGGATCGATTATATAAGTAAACCTACGGAAAGTATGGCTTTGTTCTTAAATTATACTATTTATGTTAATTTCCTGTGGAATTAATTTATTCTTGAGTCTATTATTTGATAGATGCTGATAATATTCTGTCACCAATCTACTTATCTATATAACAGGGAGTTGAAGAAATGCAAGCAGTGTGAGTTCCCGATAGAAACCTCAATCCAGCTGCCGTGTGAACACGTCATCTGTCACAACTGTGTCAAGGAAATGAACATAACTAAGATGCGAAAGTGTCCGGAATGTAAGGAAGAGTGGAGTGAAGAGGACAAACTCACTGATGTAACAGAGCAGCAGTAAGTATCTAGGACATTGTACCAACGGCATACCATGCCAGTGTGTAAAGATTTTGTGATGATTTGTAGTATGCTACCATTACAAATCACAGCAGTATTCGTGTCTTCGTTTTTTTGCTATACGTGATATGATAACACATTGAAAGAAGCAAAATGGCACACGTAAAAGTTATTTGCATTAGTATGTTACTGCAACAGTTCCCTTATGAGCTACACGAATAGACAAGTGGTACCCATATTGTTTTTATATGAAATTACAAGGTGGGTTGCTGGCTTCCATCACAGTACCTCCTGATCACGAGGCGAGTACCAAACTAAGTACATTTATGTTGCAGCACAGGAATATGTTTAAAGAGCATTGTATAATGTATGCGTGCGTGCGTGCTTACGTCCGGGCTGTGAAATTGTGTTCATGTGCATTCGTGTCATCACAGTGAGGTCGCCGAACGGTACAAGACCTACAAGGAACATTGCAACACTTTTTTCATGGAGCTTGTGTCGCGCCTCTGCTTCGAGGGTGACAAACCGCCAGACGGCGACGTAGTCAAACGACTGCTTGAGCATGTAACTCGCCATACCGAGACTGATCGACCACTGACCAAGGAGATGACCGTATTTGATAGCATTGATCCAACTCCAGTTGTCCGATCCCTGCTGCTCCAGTTGCTGCTCCGATCAGAGTGAGTTACAACTGCACGGAAGCATAGTGATTTATAATAACAGTAATAATAATAATTAACATTGTTAATGACATACAACTATACAATTTAATAATTTTGCAAGAGAGGCTTGAAGATCGTAATCGGGAAGCGCCGCACACTTCGTTACCGTTTATAACTGATGCAGACAGTCAGTCGGCTTAAGCAGTCTCGATTCAACATTTGCATCGGACAATTAATGCCGATGCGACATAAAACTGTGGACGCATCATCAATCGCACTGGCAAACTCGCGTACACTGCACGAATATCTGCGATTATGTGCGGCGCGACGTTCGAGTTGAATCGGGTCTTGTTCAAACATGATGTGGGCGGCGGGTTGCAGATTACAGAGTAAAGTTGAAATACATATATTCTCAGATTCTCAGGAACATTTCAAAACAAGACAACTTATTCTCAAACAGCATCAATACCTTGTATAGGTTCCAACGTTTACCCGTAAATCTTACTATTTTCTTAAATGTAACGGTTTTATGCGCATAGTAGACATTCCTTACGGTCTTGTGCGTTTTGAACAAGTTTTTGTTGTATTACAAAATACGGCCCGCCTTTGTCAACAATTAATGACATGCCAGTAACATATCAAAACGTCAAAACACGCCCATAGAGCAACTGTAGTGAATACTTTAACTGTGTAAAGTCAGCTGCGAGAATCAATCAATATATTTTACTTTACATGACGAGCTCCTTTTCAGCTTGACTTGACATAAAGCACAGGCCATAATGGCCCCTCGCTGTCCTCCGGGAAGTTGCACCCCACCGTTTTGTTGTAATTATATCATGGCGCTCTGCTGTCCATAGTGGGAGCTCAGTATCACCTGAGCTGGTCACTCCACCTCTTCAGTCGTTTTCCTCTCTTCAGCTGTTCTTTGACGTCTTGTTTGTATGCTTGCCTAACGATTTTATCTATCTCTTTGGATACGGCAAACATGCCCAAACCACCTGAATCTTCTGTCTGATGACATCTGTGATAGTAAAGGTGTCCTCTCTGATCTTGACATTTTGTATTCTGTCCGCCCAGGTAACACATAATAGCCCGCAGGCACCGCATCTCAAAAACCTCAAGAGATTGAATATCCTGTGATCGTAGCGTCCAAGCCTCCTCACCATAGATTGCTATTGACAGAATTAGGGCTCTATGTAATCTGGCTTTCAGCCTTGTTGATATGCTTCTGTTAAAAAATATGCCATGTCTGAGTTTACTAAACGCTGCCGATGCTAAGGCAGTGTGTCAACTACACTCTCGAGTTCTTCGCCTTCCAGAGTAATATGCTTCTCCGATGAAGCGATGACCTTGCATTTGGAGATTTTTTATTTTCGTAACCCATTTCCTACAGGCAGCTTGTAGTTCTTCAGTTGAGAGTTGTAGCTTCTCAAACACAGTGGACATAATTGTTATGTCATCTGCATATCTTATGTCAAAGCTGAGGTTAGTATCTAGCTTGAAGTCCTTGCATAAGCTCTTCAGGTCTGCAATGACGAACTCCAGGAACAAAATGAAAGATTAGCTAAATTAAAACCTTAAAAACCATGTAATTCATTTATGGTTCTTTTTATAGGGTGGATGTTGTGAAGGGACACCTGCAGCAATACTTTGATCAAGCCAAGCAAATGTTGCAGCAAAACACACAGCAAATAATAGAATTGTGCATGCTGTTTGTGAATTGTCTTGAGGTATGCGTACAATTATAGCAGTAGTTCCACTGTGGTAGTATTTATTCACACAATACATGCAGTAGCATCCTATTTTACTTGGGTTTAACTACATGTTTGTTGATACAAATACAGTTTATACAACTGTAATTATATGTATATATGTGTAATTGTATTAACCTAGTTTGTGTAATCCGTGTGTGTGTTCGTGCGCGTGTGTTCGTACCTGTTCGAAAGTGGCACAGCATGACCATTTTATTGATGTAAGTATTAAAGTTTTTCAGAATATGTATATTCAGAAGTATATATCCCCGAAAGCCATAATCGTGACGGATGTCCAAGCAGAACATCTTTCTATTCTCCTAAGCATTACTTTTATGACCATAATTTGTCAACATTTCATGAGAGGTGACCATATAATACACATGTCTTCAAATTATCCGACTAATGTAATGTACGTGTATGCATGTATTATATATATATTATGTATTATATATATATATATAATATATATATATACATATATATGTATACATAATATATATGTGTGTGTACATTACATATATATATATATATATATATATATATATATATATATATATATATATATATATATATATAATACATACATGTACATTTTATTAGTTGGATAATTTGAAGACGTGTATATGGTCACTTCTCACGAAACGTCGATAAATTGAATATATGGTCATACATCCTTCTAAGTAGTGCTTAGGAGAATATGTATATATACGTGTGTGTGTATATATATATATATATATATATATATATATATATATATATATATATATATATATATATATATATATGGTTATGCTGCATTTGTATGACGTCTCTGCTAATGTCGAACTTATTTTAGTATAATTATTCTCCAGGATTCCTACCACAATAAGACAAGCAGGTTTGTGGAATCAGAGACCGAAATGCTGAAGTTGGCAATACATGCCATTACAAAGGCAAAGGAACCCCTCTCTGATGAAGGTCTGCATGTTGACAAACTTGAGGCAATAGCGCTGACACGATTTGGCCTTTCTGTGACCGCCACTTGGATACAGCATGTACAAGAGCAGCAATGCGGTAACATGGCGGAAGTGAGCAGGATGTTTGAAATGGCAAGAACACTTTGTGATCAGCCGCACCTTCGCTGGCCAGGGTATGAACTCATTACACAACTAATATTATTTTATTAAAATATAATTTTCATTGATTTGGCTTGGCTATTTAATTTAACAAGAAACTCAGGAAGATTTAAAACGAATGCCACCCATAGCAACAAATCCATATGGCAAGTGACAAGGAAGCTATTGGCTTATCGAAGGTCAAACATACCTGTTATTTCACTAATCACTCTAGTACTAATTTACAAAAAAAGTATCGCTGTATATCTTTAGTACCAAAGGGTTTTTAATGTCTTCTTACTTTATGCAATTAATACTAATCATTGATCCTATGAATCTTCCTCTATACGTCTATAATATTACAGATTAATCCTGCTAGAAGAAATAATTTAATAATTATTATGATATGATGAATATTTATGGCAATAATTCATTTTATTGTTTGGTTGTGTGTATAAGATTGTTCCTCATGCGGCAATTGAGTCGGCGCTTCGGACTTGACTGTCTGCTCAGAGTGGTTGAAGTATCACACCTAAAGTGGGTAATTCCCCAGCATGTGAGAAATATGCAGGTGCGTCATATTGGTTCATGTCACTATTGAAATGGATCAATACTGCAAATAACTGACATCTTGACAATGCTTTCTAGTGCGAAGCATGTCGACAAGAAACCATTGACACGAATGATTATCTCCAGTGCCAGTCTGTTCAAAATTGCCGTTCAACTATACTATATTGTGTTGTTACTTGTTTCACTGTTCTTATCCTCTCAATTAGTAAATCACAAAACGTATAAACAACCCCATAATAGAAATCAATTGTGTGTGTATATATATTATGTATATGTATATGTATATATATATATATATATATATATATATATATATATATATATATATATATATATAATAATGATGCATGTCCAGGTACTGTAACCTTGACAGTGAAATTAAATATTGTATTACATCAACGAAATTGCAATGAGAATGAGATATTCACATAATACCTTGATATATATATATATATATATATATATATATATATATATATATATATATATATATATATATATATATACACACACATGCATATGTATATGAATACATGTGTGTGTGTGTGTGTGTGTGTGTGTGTGTGTGTGTGTGTGTGTGTGTGTGTGTGCGTGCGTGCGTGCGTGCGTGCGTGCGTGCGTGCGTGCGTGCGTGCGTGCGTGCGTGCGTGCGTGCGTGTGCGTGTGTGTGTAAATATAGTATGTTGTTTCTATGTGAAAATCGCAATATCAAGATATTCTGTGAATTTCTTATACCCAGATTCCCAGTTCAATTTCGTTGTTGTAATACAATATTGAATTTCATTGTCAAGGATACAGTACCCGGACATGGTTAATTAGAATCAATTATACAGATTAAAATATACATGACAGTTAAAGTGGAAGATGTAAAGCTGTTATACATAATATACCCTAATTTAAATCACATGTTTTGTGTAATCTAGAATTCATATATTCACTGCAATTATAGTGATTGTTGTTGAAATAGCTGGGCTTGAAAATCAATGTAAAAAAAATAAACAGATGTTTATTAGTACCGAAGGTTTCTTGGTATTATTTAAATGATTTATTTTGTTACATAATGTAGGAAAAACATATGTAAATTGGAGTATTTAATCTATCTCACAATACCACCGATTTATTTTGTAAGTTTGATTGATATTATTACATCTGCACTGCAATGTTCATCATCATTATCGCCGGTCACTCGGAAAGAGGATGACGTCGCACAAAGGTCGTTTATGGGTCTTCGTGTGACTGAGGTGTTCGATTCATGACGTGCAGAGGTGCTGGAAGCTTAGGGCGGCGTGATGCTTGTAGTTCTTGGTTCCTCCTTTCTTTTCTGTTGCTGGTCTTTCAGTAGGCTTTCCGTCTCAAAGTAGGCCGTTGCTTGGTGGATTCGGCGGTGTTCAAGTAGCCGTTCGGTGGCCAGGTTCCTCAAGTTATTGATGTTGATGTGGCCTTTTTCGGGTAGTGCTTCAGTGTGTCTTTGTACAAATCTCTTTCTCTGGCCACTCAACTGGCTCAACCGAAAAAACAACTTGCCGGGTGAGGCTGGAGTCGGGCATTCTAACACAATGGCTAGTGGAGGTCGCTCTGCATCATCATCATGGCCTCGATCTAGGTTGTCGTAGCCTCAATAAGGACACTGACGTTGGTACGGTCTTCCCAAAAAGATGTGAAACATCTTCCGAAGACAGCGTTAGTGGAGTTTCTCCAAGATGTTTAGGTGGCAACGATAATATACTTATTTATCTCATCCATATTGTAGAGTAGTGACCTTTAAATTTTAGGTTATAGTTGCCGAAGACTCGGAGGGGCAACTTCTCAAAGGAGATGTTGGCACAGCAGATTTGGTGCTGAATGTCCCCTTCGATGGCTGCCTTTGGGACAGGAAACTTGCTAAGTATATAAAATGCTCAACAACGTCCAGGGTTCGTACATATACTTTAATTTCGGGAGGTCCTGTTTTGCTACATGGGTTACGTTGATGGATTACCTTGGTTTTCCTGATGTTGATGGACAGTCCTGGGCTTTGGAAGATATCATTAAAGACGTCCATGCTTATATGGAGCTCCTTCGCAGAGTGAGCAAGGATGGCACAATCATCGGCATACTGGAGGTCGACGACGGTTGTTTTCAACACTTTCGTCTAGACTTTGAGTCGATTCAGGTCGAATAGCCTCCCGACAAGCTGCTATTCAAGCTCGGCCTCACGAGGGAGATGATCGCGAACAAGAAAATGTGTGGCACATAAGGAAACTGAAAACCGTAGGTGCGATAAGGCAACTTTGCTTGACCCCTGTTCGAAAGGTGAAAGGCTCCGTTTCAGTCGCATTGTAGAGGACGGTTGCAAGCATTTTTGAATGTAGAAACCTCACGATGGTGGTGAAGTTGGCAGGACACCCAAACCTGGAAAAGAGGGCTTCACGATTGATGGAATCGTATGTTAGAGGCAAGCTGAAAAGGTGTAATGATGTGCGGCGTGACTCATTCGGTGGAACTTAAATTAGTTGTGTACGTCACACTCGGATACTCCTCTCTGTCCCTCCCTCCCTCAACTCAACTCCACTAAGCAGCATTATAAAACAGAGATGGCTGCGTTGCGTACACCGTATGCCGATTGACCGTCTTCCTAAACAAATTATGTATGGGGAGTTAACTGGAGGCAAACGACCAGTTACTTACTTAATCTTCTTCGTTCGAAAGTGCAAATAAGGCCGACACCAGAGCACGCCACTGCAGTCTATCTCTTGATGATTTCTCGAGCTTCCCCCAGGTTAGGTTATGTTCTTTCATTTCTCGCTCCACCGTTCTTCTCCAGGTTTCTTTCAGTCTTCCTCTCACCCGTTTTCCGTCCTGTGTTCATCTGAGGGCAGTTCGGACTATTGCTCTCTGCGGTATTCTCAAGACGTGGCCAATCCACTGCTATCTGCGTCGTTTTATATCCAATGTGATGCGCTGGGTTTATGTTTTTCTGTGGAGTTTTGCATTGGAGATGGTGTTAGGCCAGAATATCTTGAGTATTTTGCGAAGGCATCTGTTCTGAAAGACTTCAATATATATATATATATATATATATATATATATATATATATATATATATATATATATATATATAAATATATATATATATATATATATATATATATATATATATATATATATATACATACATACATACATACATACATACATACATACATATATATATATATATGAATTAATTATGAACACCAGTGCTTTTTATGCGAATACAAATGTCTTAGTCTACTTGCAGAACAATGTCGACAGATTTGTGGTGATCGGGGAGAACTACAAGCATCTGCAAAAGAACATCACATTGGTGGTTTTGGGGGGAGACATGAATGATGTGCTTCAGGTATGTGGTTCACGTGCAACTAATTGTTGCTGGGGCAAAATAATTTAGTGCTATATAACCGGACAAACTTGTTGCCATGTCAGTAGTGCATCAGTAAGCATTTTGGTGATGGTGTTTTCTCAGTGTCAACTTAAAAAAGTTCAGTGTTATATTTGATTTTGATAGTTGTTGCAGATTCAGTTCGCCGTCTTTCAATTTGCAAGTAACTTGCACGCCAGCAATTCGTTGACGGGCAAGTTGTTCTAATATAGCAGGTATTTATTATTAGGTAGTAATCGACTTAAGAGTATTTAATTTAGTAAAATGTGTTGTCACTGCATGTTTTACCATGACGTTTCAGAAGTTGCCACGTGATAACGAAACAGAGAGAAGTTTTCTGCTGGCTCTGTACACCGAAGTAACAGTGACCAACGTTTTGAAAGACACTGGGAGTGCAATATCAGCAGAGGTAGGCATTGCCACACCACTTGCATATGTGCACGTCCATAGTGCTGTGCAAAAAAGGTAATGCAATCAATTCGGATTGAACCCAATTATCTTTCCATTCACCAGTTTTCCAAATATCATCTAAGATTTTATTTTTGGCCTTGGTGTGGTTTGCTGTCTGCATATCAGCGAGGATGCCATTGAGTCTGTTATTTTTCAGATTTCGTACATCCACCTTGAACTCGGCCTAATTCAGATTCCAACTGGGCTGGTTGTTTTGGTAGTACTACACTGTTCCGGTGATGTTTATATACCCGTCTATGCTGCACCATCTTTCCATATTGGATCCAGCGCTCTTTCATGTTTTCAGTTTTGCAAGTGAGCTCATTATTTTCTGGTTTGTTACCGATACCTGATTGTGGGCATTGGTGGATGAACATTGGTGGCTGAACTTTCTCACCAAGTGGTAGAAGGTTCTGATGTTCCATAAAACCTATTAGGTTGTCATTATGTGTTTCAATATACACATAATATGTATGCAATTGTGTTTGAACTGTAAGTTTCTGAACACCCATAAAATAGTATTCCTAAGAAAAATATTATTTTAGAAACGTTAACGCAGATGGCAACTAAGCACATTTGTATTACCGGTATGACAACCGGCTAATATTAACAACAGCGTCAACTCAACTCCACTAAGCAGCATTCTAAAACAGAGATGGCTGCATTGCGTACACCGTATGCCGATTGACCGCCTTCCTAAACAAATTATGTATGGGGAGTTAACTGGAGACAAACGACCAGTTACTTACTTAATCCTCTTCGTTCGAAAGTGCACATAAGGCCGACACCAGAGCACGCCACTGCAGTCTATCTCTTGATGATTTCTCGAGCTTCCCCCAGGTTAGGTTATGTTCTTTCATTTCTCGCTCCACCGTTCTTCTCCAGGTTTCTTTCAGTCTTCCTCTCACCCGTTTTCCGTCCTATGTCCATCTGAGAGCAGTTCGGACTATTGCTCTCTGCGGTATTCTCAAGACGTGGCCAATCCACTGCCATCTGCGTCGTTTTATCTCCAATGTGATGCGCTGGGTTGATGTTTTGGAGTTCTGCATTGGAGACGGTGTTAGGCCAGAATATTTTGCGAAGGTATCTGTACTGAAAGACTTCAAGTCTGTGCCTTTGTCATTTTCCAGGATTCTGATCCATAAAGGAGGATACCAAGAACATTGCTCTTGAAAAGGCGTATTTTCGTTTTCTGACAAATTTTCCCAGATTTTCCTGAGTGCAGCAAATGCTTGGCCAGCTTTTGGCAGTCTTGCGCGTATTTCTCGTTCAGAACTTCCATCAGCAGTCATCTTGGATCCCAAGTACGTGAACTCCTCCACCTCGTCAACGTTTTCTCCTAGTAGTTTTATTGGTTCGTTTGTCCTACTATTCATCCTCATGTGTTTGGTCTTCGTCATGTTGGCTTTGAGTCCACATGTCCAAGAGGCGGTGGGGTGTTAGGCAGATGTCATCTGCAAAGTCCAGATCCTGTAGCTGAGGTGTCTGCGTCCATCTAATTCCTCCCGTACTTGTACTTTCTACTTTTCGCATGATCCAGTCGATGCTCAGCATAAACAGAAATGGCGAGAGGATGCAGCCTTGCTTCACACCTGTTTTTATTTCAAATGTATATGTTAGACTGTTGCTGCATATCACTTCTGCTGAAAAATCTGTATACAGCATTTTGATGATGTTGACAAGCTTGGCAGGAATTCTGTAGTTTCTCTTGATGCTTCATAAGGACTCCCAATGAAGGCTGTCAAAAGCTTTTTCAAAGTCTATGAAATTAGCATAGAGGGTGTATTCCACGCCTTGCTCTGCTCTAGTATCTGCCTTAGAGTATATATGCGGTCACTGCAGGATTTCGCTTTCCTGAAGCCTTCTCTGATGTGCTGTTCCAGTGCCTTGGTCAGTCTTTCTTGAATAATCTTGCTAAAGACTTTGCTTGTGAACGATAGAAGGGTGATACCTCTCCAGTTGTTGCAGTTGGGTAAGTCTCCATTTTTGGGTAATTTTAAGATCAGCCCCATTTTCCAGTCCTCTGGTATATGTTCTGTTTTCGAGATGTTACTGAAGATCTGTGTCAGAAGTCTGGGTGTGACTGTATCTTCTACCTTCAGCATCTCAGCTGTCACTCCATCACAGCCTGGGGGCCTTTCCATTCTTCATCACCTTTATGGCCGTTTTCACCTGTTCAAATGTTGGTTGGTCTGTGTTCACATCCACGTCTTCCTCAGCTTCTGGTATCTGAGCTGTCTCTCTGTTGGCTCCAGCCTGTTTAAGATGGTCTGGAAGTGTTCTTTCCAGCACTCCAATTTCTCTGTTTCACTTGAGACGAGGTTTTCATTTGTATCCTTGGTACATCAGTTTTTCAATCCACCACTGAGTGTTTTTGTGATCCTGTAGAGAGTCTTAAGGTCCTGTTTTCTAGCTGCTTCCTCAGCCTCTTCTACTTCTACAAGTCCCTCCATGAAAGATTTATTATCTGCTTTAGCCATCCTCTTAACCTCTCTGTTCAGCTCGGCATATCTGCTTTTCAGTCTATCCTTCAGCCTTTGTGATCTGGTTGCATTAATGATCTGTTTGGTCTCTTTCCTTCCTGAAATCTTTGTCCAAGTGTCCTACTTCATCCATTCCTTCCTTTTCTTTGTCTTGTATCCCAGGACTTTCACTCCTGCTTCACGAATTGCTTGATTGAAGATGGCTATGTTAATTTCTTGTTCTTCCTCCAGGACACTAAATCGATTTCTCAGCTCAAGCCGGAATGCAGTCTTGGCCTCGTCGTTCTTCAGCCTCTTGGAGTCAAGTTGTCTTGCCCTCTCCTCTCCTCGTTTGGTCTTCCGCAGCTTTAGGGTTACTGTTCGTGTGACTAGGTTGTGATCGCTGACCAAATCTCCCCTTGTCCTTACATCCTGCAATAAACTCCTCCATTTCTTGTTGACAAGAACGTGGTCTATCTGGCTGGTGGTGGCCCCATCCGGTGAAGTCCAAGTTTTCTTGTGGCTTTCTTTATGATGAAATATGTTCCCCCCAATGACTAGTTTGTTTTCTTCGCAGAATTTGCAGAGGTGCTGTCCATTATCGTTCATGATTCCACACCCGTGTGTGGCCATGTTGCTCTCTCTGTCTGTGTTGTCATTGCCCACCCTGGCATTAAGGTCGCCTATCACCAACAGCATGTGTATCGCTTCTTGCGATCAGTTGGCCGACCCAAATTGCGATACAAAGATGCCATAAAAAGAGACCTGAAAGATTATGGCATCGAGCCTATGCACTGTCAAACAGTTGCTGAAGAACTACCTACCTGGCAAACCAGTCTTACTGGTGATTCTGCTATAGAAATCAAAGCATACCATATTTACCAGGAGATCAAGCGTGCGAGGCGTCATGCTCGCAATCAACCGACATGACGCAGATAACACAAGCATTGCATAACGAGACAGAAGTTGGCCACTACTTCTGTACATCGACAATAATGTGTTTCTATCAGAAAATTCTGTTTAGTGATATTTTGTAAAAAAAAAAAACTTTGAACTCGTCTGTTATTGCTCGATCGAATGTCGGCTGTCAGCATGCTCAGCTGCTCGCAACAGGTGAAAATAGCAGTCACGGCTTATGTCATTTGTCGCGTTTGGCTGTGGTGTATCATTGCTGGTACATTGTCGTTAGACACTTTCTGTGATTAGAATATTGTTCGGCCAGGATGGGTTGCTGCCCAGTACATGAGGTCGCCAAGTCAGATACCTCAGTCAATATGCAATAATCATTTGCCTTCGGGTCCATCTCTATCGCATCAGTGGTTCGTATGTCTCGTCTTTGCAGACACTGACTGAACTTGGAACATTCTGCACACATTCTGCACATATCCATAATAAGGTGGGTGCTTTACATTATTTTTACAGCGTTCACAGTAGAAATAATAAAGACTGTTAACTTGTTCTTGATACTATGTGCCTATATTCATTTTCTGCTGACCACAATTACATTATTTAAATTATTTACTGACTGTGTAAGCACTGATCGTCAATATATGAAATACATGCAAACATAAAACATTCGTTTAATGAAACAAACTTGTACTGCATGCTTTGTCATAAAGTTTTTAGCCAGGTTTGTCATTTTGTGTTATTTTCTAGGGGGTACCTGAGCATGAGGTAAATATGCATGGGTAACTGATACTTATGGCTCCAGTGTATTGGGTGTCGTGTGTAATCATATGCTACACAATCGCTTGTAACTGAACATTTATGTGATCATGTCAACATTTACTTTCATCAGGATCTTGCAGACCAGATGTTAACAAATCGGCTGGGCGTGTCCAATGTGCATCTAAATGTGTCCACCAATCAGGATCCACGACACTTGATGATATCAGCAATGGTCACGCACTTCAAAGTCGCTATGCAGTGTAGCCGTGACAACCAGCTGCTTCAACCGCTGTTGCTGTTGATTGACCACCCGGACCAAATGAAGGTTAGTCATAGTTACGTTTTGATATTTTCTACCACATTTGAAATGTGAAGCTCATGACGTTATTGCTCCAGTTGCTTTGTCTTAACTTGATGTCATTCATTATTCCTATTAATTTCACTTTATTGCACATTGTTTGGTCGAAAGACCATTTTTTTTAAAACGTTTGCAAAAGAATGTTTTCTTGCCACTGACAAAATCTGCGTTCAAACCACATCAAAATAAAAGTAGAACGACATACATAAAATGGCATTGTATATCTACACATCATTATTTTGTTTGTCAATTTACTACTATTATATACTTAACATAATTACATATGTATCTTCTGCGATATTATCAGTGTGGTTTTATGGACATAACAACCATATTTCACATACATTGTATGTGCTTCCTGTGGCATTATTAGTGTATTTGTAATTTACACCTAAATTGTTATGAAATACGCTTTTGATAGAATCGGTTTGATGATGTGCTGGTTACACTCCACTTACTCATGATAGTAAACATGTGTGTTGTGGTGATGTCAGACGTCCTTCCTTCCTGCAATGCCCGATGATTTAATGAAGGAAATGAGAAATGTGTTGCTGAAAGCAAGATATCCTGGATGGGGAGATAACCCAATAATTTGGGGTGAGTTTATTGTTTATCGAATAGCAGATAACGTGTTCATCAGCAATATCAACATAATTATGTATACATATGTAGATGTTGAAGTTGCATATGATTTGAATGACAGTTCCACAGTTACAGTTATAATGTTTTATGTTGTATTTACTCATGCGAGACTAAATACACGGATGCATCTCTACATTAAGGCTAACTGAGGATGATTATGATTTTATAGTTAGAACGCATCATGTTATGACATTAAGTGTATTATATCATTATTAATATATATATATATATATATATATATATATACATACATACATACATACATACATACATACATACATACATACATACATACATACATACATATATATATATATATCGTTTTGCATTTCCCCAGAGAAAATCGCATCAGTGTTTTCCAAGAACCAGAACATAAATATTTATATTTGAGTTAAGATAATTTTTGAAACTGCAACGAAATGTGTGGATGCAGATACACCTTTATCACTTACATTTCATTGGTCATTGTAATTATATTTTATAAAATGTGAAAAAGCATTTGAAGAGCAATGGAATGCTAGACTAGTTTCACCATCCACGTGCATTTAGAAGGGTACTATGATGGAGTGTACAGAACATTAATGTTTGATCATCAAACATACATAAACTATGATCTGTTAAGTTCTGATGCAATAAATCAGCAATAACCTTGGCAGATTGAACAGTTGTATGTGTGGTGTGTACCTTTGAAAACATTCATTGTTGTTATATTTATACATGTTTTTGTGTATATGAAATTGCGAGCACTTCTAATTCCGATTATTATAGTTTTATGCAGTTTTATTATAGTTTTATTCTGTGGGGATTATATGAGTGTGTCACAGATGGTTAGGTACGATAAATGTCTGCAAGTCACATCATAACCTATATTATGATAGTACTGACGGTATGCATGTCGTCAATTTATAATATACTTGTGTGTGTATGTGCGTGCGTGCGTGCGTTTGTGTTCTACTGCTTAGTAATAACGCATCATGATTTATTTGCACGTGATACAAACTTATTTCTGTTTTTGCAGAATGCCCAAATGGTCACCCCTATTTCATTGATGATGTAAGTATAATTTTATTTGTATAGTTTGTTTCAACCTTAATAAATACGAAATATATGGTTAGTTTAACACAGTTGCCGTCCATAGAAATAATCTGCAGATGGCACATTTTTTTCAAACATTCACATTGCTGGCATTTATGCAATCAATAGAAATTGTATTCCGTTTATTTATCGTCCTCTGTTAACATTGATATTTTTTATATTCATTCTAAACTGTTGATTCGCTATCTCGAATTGTATCAAAAACTTATGGTCAAATATTCGCGTAGCTTTTATTGCTTAGTGTTTCTCTACTGTCGGTCGACTCTTTCTAACTATTTGTTTATGCCATTCCCATTCCACGCATTTTGGTTTTAAGCCACGGTGTTTGGTTTTACAATCTGATGACAACTTTTTTGAAAATGTGTGTAAATAACGTTTACCGATGACCCTACGTCTACACACTACCTAAGTGATTTCATACAATACCATGTTTATCTCTGTATGTTTTCCATTAATGTTGTTGGGAGATGCTTGCTAAACTTTGAGAGGGTAAAATATTGTGAGGGTCAAATAAAAATGGTAGGCTTTTAATCAGAACTGGGCGTCATTTTGGACGTAATGCACATACTTTATTTGGTGTCAGGTTATTTTTTACCAGGGTAACATTTTGAGTAGTTGTAATTTAGTGGACAAATTGTTGTTGTGTATTTGTCATTTAGTGGAGAAGGGATGATATTTTCCACTGACTTACATTATAATATAGGTCAGTGGTCTTTTTTAAACCAGTCACTATGGACAACGCTACAATGTTACTATAATGTAGCAAGTCTTTTCTATTTAAATCAGCGTCTCTGGGTAGATACAATGTTACTATGATATAGCTAGTGAGTGTTTGTTATGCTATGCATAGATGCTTTCTATCCATAAACACCTGTATTGGGTACAGACAAACTCTAATAAATTGAAAAGTATTCAGAGTTTCTGCATACATCCAGCGGCAAATGTAAAATAATTTCACGGTTGCAACTTCTGCTACAGCCTTTTTGAAATTGTGATAATCCAGAAAAATGTCAATATCATAACTACTTCTGCCACAGCTGCTTCCGCTGCAACACAATGTTGGGTTTAATAATTGAAATTATCTTGGTCCTCGGCTTATTTTGATTTGCGTGCATACGTACAACTTTATTTTGTTCCAGTGTGGCGAGCCACGATTAGTTGGAAAATGCAACGCATGTGGTGCAGTTATTGGAGGAAGGGCACACACACCTGAAAGAGGCAACAAGCCTGCCACATAGTTAGTGATTTACATGAGTATATCATACATATTGTTAATATAACTACAATATTTTGTCTATGAAATGTGAGAAAAGTTCAGATTTCATCGTGTCTACCAGTTTTGTTTTAGATTATTATTACTGTGATATGATCATGTTTCCCGGGTAAAAACCTGTGTCGTTAAGGCATATAAAATAGAAAGGTGGCTAACATAACAGCTTCATGGATGTATCAGATGTTTGAAAAAATTTGCAGCCAATACTACTTTAAGCAATGGCTCTGATATAGTACAAAGATAGTCTATCATGGAAGTTAGGATGTTCTTCTGCAATGGATTTACATTATATTAAACCACTTTGTCAATGCAGGTAGCTTGTATGCAATATGTAGATGGACGAACAGGTATTAAATATCAAAGTGTTGCTATTAAAGACAACAGCTACTTGATAACCGTAACTGTTTATATGGTGTGCAATACAGTGAAGAGCGAGGGAGTGGCCACCATCTTGGACCAGCTCAGAAGAGATCCAGACAACCTGCCCCCGAACGGAAACTCTCTCCTGCTCAGGCTGCGATACTGCGCCTTCTCACTCACATGGCGATGTACCTAGGAGCCAACAACAACCCACAGGTCAGCTGTCCATTAACAGTTCTGCATTCAATGTTACTACTGCCTTTGACACTGATAACGACATTGTATGATAAAACTACAATACTAAGAGGTGTATGAAGAAATACAGTAAAGTTAATAAAACATTAATGTGCCGTGTCCCAAATCTCAGTCCTCGGACCCCTTACCTTTGCACTTTATGTATTAAAATGATATGTAATGATCCCAACAAGGGTAACACCTTGTTACTCGTTTAACACCTTAACTATATATATATATATATATATATATATATATATATATATATATATATATATATATATATATATATATATATATATTTATATATATATAATATTTGTGTGTGTGTCTCTGTGTGCGTGTGTGCGTGCGTGCGTGCGCGCGCGTGTGTGATAATGCAACCATTAGATGCGCACAAGGTAACTCTATTAATACTAACGTTGTTTTTTATTGTTGCAGCTAGTGGCTTGCCTGATCAAACCGGAGCTGGACGTTGAGAACGTTTCACAATTTCTGTGGGAGCACATCTGCTGCGATACAGAAGTGTTAGTCAGTGCAGTGGGGAAAAGTCTTGACGATTGTGCTCTAGTAGTCAACCTTCTGATGTGTCATTTCGTCGATGACCCTAAGGCGGCAGGTGTGTCTTCTGCAGTTATGACATAATGCAATGCTAAAAACCCACATCCCATTCAACTATGATTTTTGCTGACATTTTTTTAATTGTGGACCTATTTGTTCTTGTAGATAATATACATACTGGTCAGAAGCTATGGTGTATTTAGTGTAGAAAAGACGTGTATATGTTGTTTGGAGCCACATTCGGAGCAATGCTGACGAACAATATTAATTAATCCAATCTGTAATAGTGAAATCAAGTTGCATTCAGACTTGTTAACAAATGCAAATGCATTTGAATGTTGAGCATTTGAATGCGCATTCAAATGCCTCCATGAAATTGTAAATGCATTTGCATTTGAATGCATACCTTAAACATTTGCATTTGCAATTGAATGCGACCCACATACAGTTGATTTATCAAATACACAATCAAATGCGCAACCAAATGCATAATTCTTTGAATAATTATTATTGTTAGATTCACTTTCACAAGTTCACAACGTGCCATTGATAAAAGTGCTCTGTAGTGAGCAGTATTCTCAGCAAATTATGAAATCATTTTCTGACCTGTGAATCCACTTTCACAACGTGTTCTTTGAAAACGTGCTCTGTAGGTCCATGGTCAACTGATTAATGGCCGAGCTGTTATTCATACAACATGAAAAGACCAACTGATCTATAAGTGGATAGCTTCAAAGATTACCTGTTCAATGAAACAATGCAGACAAATGACTCCCTTGTGTTGGCACTGTTTGGGTGGGTTGGGGTGGCAGCTCATTAGGGGGAGTAAACATTAGCAATGCCAGCCCTAAATATGTACAGCCAGAGAGACGGATTAGTGGCAGTTGTAATTATCCACCAGGTTATCATCCCAGTGACCCCACCAGTGGACAATCTATTTTCTTGGGTTTCCCTTCTATTCTGGCCTACCTGAATGATTCATTCCCTGTCACAGTTCCCAGTGAACTGTCAATTGTCTATTCCTCCCTCCCATTTCCATCACCTCTGCAGGCCTCGAACTGTGTGACTCAGTGTATGACTCTACAGACATATTCATGTAATATGACTGGTATGTAGAGGGACTTAGTGGTTATAATAATGTACTACTGTATTTATTAAATAAATTAATAACGTAAAAGGTAAAGGTACGTTCTTATATAGCGCGGTATCCGGTCCATAGGACTGCTCAAAGCGCTTTACACTTCACCCCCTGGCAGACCTGTCCATTCCAAAGCCATCTCAACTTCTTTGGGAAGTATTCGTGTTTGTATACATTACGTTGTTTTTTCCCCAAATAAAACAAAAGGTTAATATAATGCCAAAATATTTCAAATTAATTCAGATGCATTTGCAAATGCGTAACCAAAACATTTTCATTTGAATGCGGCCCAAAAACATTTGTATTTGCATTTGAATCAAGTGAAACATTTGCATTCAAATGCGTTGACGTGCATTTGTTTACAAGCTTGGCTGCATACAGAAACAACGAACTGTTAATGATGATATTTTTCATCAAAACATACATCAGTTGAGTAGTAGTATTAGTAGCAACAGTAGCAATGGCAACAGAAGTAGCAGACAATTATTGTTATGGAACTATGTTGATTTTAGTTAACTCTTTGGAATGGGAAGAAATAAGCTCTCATATAGCTCTTCCCCTAACGCATGTTTTTAATAGTTCGTTTTCTTCTGGTTTGGTACCACATAAACTGAAAATAGCAGAAGTCATTCACAAATATAAAAGTAATGACCCACAGATGTTCTGTAATTATAGACCAATATAAGTTTTGCCGTGCTTATCAAAGATATTGGAGCGTCTTATGTATAATCTGCTCGAACACTTTTTCAACCAGTCCCATGTTATATCAGAAAATCAATTTGGTTTTACGATAAAACACAACTCAAATGGCGCTTATCAATCTTACAGATAAAATAACAAATGAAATTGACAATAACGCCTTTAACATAAGTGTATTTGTTGACCTATCTAAAGCCTTTGATACTACAGACCACACTGTATTATTGCAAAAACTTAGCTGCTATGGTATCAAGGGGAATATACTTTCCTGGTTTAAGAGTTACTTAGATAATAGAACACAATTCCACAAGGCTTCATATTAGGGCCACTATTGTTCATACTTTATATTAATGATTTATGCAACATATCAACAAATATGAACTTATGTTTGTTTGCAGATGACACCAGTTTGTTTCTCTTAAATAAAAAAATTAACTACACTTATAGAAGAGGCTAACAATGAAATTAATAAAATATCATCGTGGTTCAACACTAACAAACTTTCTTTAAATATAAAAAAACTAACTACATCTTATTTACACCAGCAGATAAAAAGCCCAACGTCCCAATAAATGCAATAAAAATCAATGGATCAGCCATCACTCAAGTTAGCTTTACCAAATTCCTAGGCGTGTATATAGACGAACATCAAAATTGGTCTATGCATTTGAATATGCTAGCAGCTAAACTTGTGCGAAATGTTGGTATACTCGGTAAACTGAGACACTTTCTCCCATCAGATATCCTAAGAACTCTCTATTGCTCTTTAATATTACCACACTTGCAATATTGTACTTTAATATGGGCAAACACATACTTCTCAAAACTGAATAAGATTAGGGTGTTGCAAAAGAAAGCAATACAAATAATTAATAATTATGATTACATTGCCCATACTGATCCACTATTCAAAATGAATAAACTCTTGAAACTTGCTTGCACATTATTGCAACAAGTCATACACTGAAACTTTACTCATGGTGGGGTAAACACGCTTATATATATATTAATTATAATTCAAATACATAATCAATATTAGAGCAATGTCATCCATATCTCTCACATCCACATCCAAACACCACTTTTTAATACTACTTTAGTGCATCATTGTATACATTTGTTGTTCACACTAACTGTAACTGTATTATATATTTAAGATATGTGATGCGTGCTTCAGTGATAATTGCTTTGCTCATTTCAATGCATTAGCTGAATAAGGCTGCGTGAAGCCATTATAAGTTTCCCTTGTTCGTTCATTTGTGTATTGTTCTACTTAATATTGTACAATATTGTTGTAGAAGATACTATTAAAATTTATTGTACTCATTATTCAGCTTGACCAATTTTCAGTTATTTAATAATCTTACTAGTTATTCTCATATATGCATTTGAATAGTAACACAAACTGCAACTTGTAATCAAATACAATTCTCATTTGAGCTATGACATTGTAGACAATAGTATTACATTGTATTGTACTATTCTATTTTTATCTTAAGTTTTGTTGTTTAGACAACTGCAACTTTTGTACTATAAGTAGGTGGTTCTTGCCAAAAGCCCTCCAGGGTTTCCAGAGAATCTCCACAGTTACACTGTAATTTAATTATTTTCTTTTTTTACATTATGCAATATTGTCATGACCATCTTGCGTGTGTATGTGATTGAAATTAAGTTCATTGATTCAACGGCATTTTCTAAGTCATTACGCAAAATGAACTGGTATGTATTGTTATGCTAGCTAATGATGCAACATCTTACAATTGAATTTGACCCAGTGTGTCAAGATTACTTTGTGTTAGAAATTAGTTATTAAATAAACGAACCCAGCATGTGTTTGTGGCGAAGAAACTAATGTATTTATTATTTATGTGGTGTTATCAAATGTTTCCCATAGTATACAATTTTATATTGCCAAGTTTGTCTTTATTATTGTATAATTTACCATATAGTTTTGTGCTAGCTTATTACATTGTGTACTATCTTTGGCATAATATGCGAACAAGCACGGATTTTGAAACAGTGTTTAGCTGTAGGTAATTTGTATTACGTATCCAATATTATTGCACGTCATACATGGCAAACATCACGTTATGTAATTACTGTCGTATTAAAATCAAGCCAAGATGTATTATATGGATTTTCTTAACAATTTTGAAATCATTGTTGTGGCCTGCAATTTTTTTATGTACCCATGGATATAAGGAACATCGGATATTGAAAAGGTTTTGCCAAAGTATTGTACATTTCCAGGATATTATATCACACTCATTGTAACTGTAGTATTGTTATTCAAGTAATTATGAATGTATTAACTAAGTAAAAAAAAAATTTCATCAAAGTAAACTACGAACTGTGCAGTGTTATTGGCATTATATTAATCATGTTGTTCTTTTTATAGAAGGTGGTCGTGCCAGCGCAAAACTTCTCAGCGAGGAGGCACGGCTGGAGTGGGAGGTAGCATTTACCAAGGCCTACATCAGTCCAGTGCTAACTGTGAGTGCACTGTACGCACGCACGCACGCACGCACGCACGCACACACACACACACACACACACACACACACACACACACAACATTGATGTAGTTAGCACATGCATTTGTGTATGCTTATGTTTTTGTCGCAATCACAGGATAATACGTCATACGACTCATGGACATGCTTTATATTATTTGCCCTTCCTTCTGTTTGGCGTCATTTCTGATACAAAGGAGATATGCTAGAGGAAGTTACCCTATGTCAACCCTAAATGTCAAAATGACGCGAAACGGATTTATTTCTAATCAAAATTAGTTGAGCGTCACAATGTGACGTATAATTCAGCGTAATTCAAGTTGCATTTTTTTATAATGTTTAACATTGTTTCACATAATTTTTTTCTAAACGTGTATCAATTACAAATCAATGGTAACTCAACAAGTTGGAAGAAGCAAGTCACTGAAGGCGTTTTAGATCAATTATAAATTAAACAAAAGTTTATTTAGGTAAGGTGATAAATTGTCAGCACAAGTATATTCAACGGATCCACTGCGTTTGTCCACTTTTTCAGACAGTAAAAATGTGACATTTTGCACTTTCACATAACTGCAAAGACACTTTGCCTGAAACATTGCTTTTCGTTTGTATGTGCATGTATGATTTTGATATCATTGGTCACAAACATGTTTGTACATTATTTCCAGGGGCTGGACAATCGTTTGCAGGAAGCTAACGCAACCATCGTCAACGATGAAAGACTTGGTAATAATTTGATTTGTTGGTAAACCGTAAATGTTTTGACTTCAGAATATATATGATTCCAAACTGATAGGATATACGTAGGCTCATGTACGCAATTAAAAATAGAAAAAACTAACAGAATAAATACTGATTACGTGCATGGATGTTTCATTAATAATGATTCATGCACGTATCATCACTGTCTGCCAATGAATGCTTAATTCGTTTGGGAAATATAATGTAATCACTCAAAATTGGATATGTTTTTTGTTACCAAGTACCTGAATTAAGTCACAGAGGGACGATCCTTCCAATTGCACTAGCAATATAATATATAACTTGGACATTCATATATTTAGAATACATGCATGCATGGCTTAACATACATGTGCGGTGCGGTGCGGTGCGTGTGTGCGTGCGTGCGTGCGTAGACAAGGTATGGGGAACAATTTAGTGTTTTTCAAAGGAACCAGTGCAACATTCAAATTACTGCTTACTGCTTTCAGGCAATACCACATTGTTGAGAGAACTCTATGAGACAGAGACGACGCCAGTGCACACTGAAGAGTTGGAGCACATCGAGAGGACGGCAGCCATGTGGTGTCACCGGACTCGGATTACCATCGAACATCTCACACACGAGCTGAATGAAAACAGTCTTGATCCCAAACAGTACCAGATACTGCACATGTTTCTACAAGAGGTATGATTTTTCGTTTTGTATGACACACGCACGCACGCACGCACGCACGCACGCACACACACATACACACACACATACACACACACATCCATCTCCATATACTGGAACTTCTGTATTCAACAGATAACAGATACATATATTTTTACATATATATATACTCTGTTGTGGGAAAGGAAACAACATATATTTAGTTGTACTTGTGTTTAGAGAAAGTATGTTAACAGATAATCATTCACTAATATGCTTCAGTTCATTGTTAATTTTCTCGTTGATGATATTATAGTCTTGTATAGTGGCATTGCATTTGAAAGAACAAAGTGATCCAACAACACTGGTATCAGCAGCCTGTGTGTGTGTGTGTGTGTTTGTGCGTGCGTGCGTGCGTGCGTGCGTGCGTGCGTGCGTGCGTGCGTGCGTGCGTGCGTGCGTGTGTGGGGTGTGTGTGTGTGTGTGTGTTTGTGCTCGCGTGCGTGCGAGCGAGTGTGAGTGTATGTGCGTATACATGTACGCATGTACGCACACACGCACACCATACATTCATATTACCACCTAACAATACAATCTAATTGCTTATATGGTTTTACATCAAGGATGTCTACAATAAATACGAAACAACACGATGAGTAATATTCATGTACCTGTATGTTCAGCCAACCAGATAATTTGTAACGTCTTTGAAACAGTTCCATTGATCCCAATGCATATTGATCCTAATTTTGGAAATGTGTAACATTTCGTATGAATAATCACGGGTAGTTGTCATCAACATAGGCAGCAATTGTCTTTTACCTACATAACGTCTCATGAGTTATCAGCTCCACAAAGTTGGTATATTATATTCACCTCATTTCCACTTAGTTAAGTTCACCACCTTTTCTTTACCGTTTTAAACCATTGATTTTATTTCGCCTTGTTTCAGGAACACCAACTGCGAGCTCTGATGTTCTTGCCAAGCATAGTAAAGTTGCAACGCGTTTTGCTGCAGCGGTATCGCCTGAAGATTGACAATGATACCGCAAACAACCTCAAAGTGTCTGACTTCATTCACTCGCTACCAGAAGGTTTGGAAACATGTTGCATTTTATGTGTCACAGTAAATTAGAGTTCATTGTAAAGTAACTGACATGGTGAAGTGATTGTTTATATCAAAACCCACCAAACGATTTCCAATTTGATAAGGCAGTTGAAGTTATGAGCATATATTTCTATTTAGTCTTGAAAAATTCCTTTGTGCATCTGTTTATATATATTTTTTGTGGATATAAACTTGCAACACTGTTTACTGAAATGGCGAATACAATGAAGTGGTATTAACTTTATGACTGTTTCCTTTTCCTTTACAGTTCTCAAATTGGTCTGCTGTACTCAGTTATTCATTAACTAAATATACTACTAGGTACAGTAGAATTGGTTAATATTAAATAAATGATATGTAATTATACATCTGTGATTTAGGACATATGGTTTGGTGTTGTGCATGACAAAACAATGCTTGCCAATAGAAGTAACTACTGTGAACAACCTTGCAGATTCCAGAGATGAGCATATGGCGTTGATTAACCACTTTGCCCAGGCGTGGAACCTACTGCGGGAACGACTAGTAGGAGAAGGTTAGTGCATAACTTGCTTTGCATTACCTATAATTATTGTGTTGCTTGTACTCGTGTCTTATCTGCAAAAATTAGCATTGTTTCACAACATTAACATTCCTGGTATTAAAGATAAATGAACATTCTAATTAGAGAACATGATTAGATATAACATGCTGCGTGTATGTGCATTGTAGCCTTTGGTGGTGACATACGAGTGCCAGATAAGCTGTGTAAAGATACAGTCAGTGAAGAGACGACTCTCGCCATGCTACTGCCTTCAGTGAAAGGTCTGGGCATCTGCTCTTTTGCCCTTCTGCGATACATGGCCCTGATTCAGAACAACTTCATGGAGGAATACAGCAAATTGACAAAGCAGAGGTAACCGTGCTTGCAAATAGGCGTACAATATTGATCACGTTTCTACAGTATCTATACGTTTTTTTTAATATCAATAAGTATTGACGAATTCACTAATGATCACATAATGTGGTATGAATGTCAATGCAAATGTACCACTAAAGAAATGTGTACGTGTACATTTTCTTCACACTGTCTAATACATAAAAATTACAGTTATTTTACACGCATGTATTTTAGCCAGTGGAATCATTATATGATCAGGTGCATAAGGTGCATTACTTGAATAGACCCTCGAGAGCCAATGGTGAAAGTCGTACTAAACTACCCTTAGCATTTATTTCACACAATGTATGGATGCGCTCTGAATCAATTGTACTTCTTCTCGCTTGTTCTCGTGATTCCAGGCATCAAATTTGCAGAACCATACTAGTTTTTGTTAATCCACTACGCCTAGTCCATTAATTGCAGTATGTAGCAGTTCGCCAGACATTTCGACATTTCTCTGTCTGTGACACCATTTTGCAAACACCATCACGCAGCTTCGTAATATACTAGCATCATGCCACCTTCTTATAAATTGTAGCTGTGATGATAGTGTGCCTATGACGGAGGCAACATCTGCACATCTGATCAGCTTCCACCCTGAGAAGGACCTACTGCCGTTGGTGATCTCCTGTTGCCAATACTCGCTGGTTGTGGGCAAGGGATCCGAAATAACCTATGACTTCGTGGTCCTGCAGCGTCTGATAGAGGAGAGTTTCATAAGGAATCGACCTCGCCTTGACCCAAAGGTGACCAGCGTTATTTTTCTGTTAAGTCCACCTGTATTGTGATGGAGTAATTTCTAATACAGTTAGGAAGAGGTTTCTGTGAATTCAACACTGGCTGCAATTAAAACAAAAAATGTAGCTACATGGGTTACAAATAATATCTATTAGCTTTTTATATCAAGTCAACTTTTGAAAAATTCCGTTGTGACCTTTTATGTGGCCGTGTGTGATTATTGAGTTTTGTTACATGCTGCAGGTAGACTTGATGGCATACCGCGAGGACTTCACCAGTGCCAACATCTTTGCCAATCTTGACAAACAAATACCTCAGGTTAATTAATGTCATTACTCTAACACTTATCGTATAATTGGAAATGCACCTGCTGTTAAATGGCAGTAATGTACTTATAAGGAAGGAAGTGGGCATTGTTTACTATATATATATATGACATAATTAACATTATTGCTAACTATAATCGCTGTTAATTAAAACGTTGTAATGTCACTAAATGTCAGTAAATGTTCTGGTAAAATCACTGGAAACATTAAAACCAAGCCAATCTGAGCATGTATACAATTGCATTATAAATGGTGCACAGAGACTATTCAGTTGGCTTTGTGTAGTTAACATAAAAAATATATATGACTATATATGACACAATAATTCTAGTGAAGCATGTATACGATGCCACCTGGTGTCCACAGGAGCCACTTGGTCGGACTGAGCAGAGCCGAATACAGAACGAACTGCGTCATTTGCCCGAAGTGACACTTTCCCTTGCCAACCTTGACATCGCAATTGGTTTCCTAGTCTCAGTTGGGGGTCTGCCAGACTCTCTACTAGCAGACTTCATGACCAAAACACTTGGTATGCGAGCCAGCATTCACAGCCAACAGGTAATCTGGCATCATTAGCTACATAATTATTATACATCCCTTTTATTTGTCAGCTGTGTGATAATGTTTTTGAATTACTGCTTTGCCTGCAGTTCAGTTATTTTAAGTATTCAGTCAATTTAGTATTTGAACCAGAATTATCTCGAAAACCTGTGGTATCGTAAGATTCAGAAAAGAAAAGATCTTAATGGCGCTGTTAAATCAACAGGAGTAGGAGTATTAATTAAACTACATGATATCAAGAATTGGGTATTTTGAACCCATTGATATGCTGTAGCCTCATTTGTACGGAATTGTCATCTCCGACTTATGCAGGGTTTTCTCATGCAGCATTACATAGATATACATTACTAAATGTTGTGACATTTACTGTGACAGCAGTATCCCCAGATATAGCATAATAACTACTGGAATAACAAGCCACACACACACGGGATCGTAATACGTACCGATCCTGAATAAAAAGCCTTAGTTTTGATAGTCCATTATATGTGTTTGTTTGAATCAGGCACGCCAACACTGTTGTCTTAAACATGTCAAGTCACTGTGGCTGCTGATGTCGCATCAACGAGCGAAGCTGTTAGCGCGCAACGACAAGGTAGAATACACCTTTCTACTCTGTTAATTGTGATACTTTGTAGTATTGTTGTGGTGTGTGAATAGAGATTGCAAAAGTGTTTTGTGTGCGCTAATAAAGCTAGCACTCATATTTTGGTTAAAGATCTTTAAAACTTAGCAATAGGTACTTCAAACTAAATTAGTTTTCTTAAAGTGTAGAATGTATATAATGTATAATTTTTTAACAACCACGAGCTTTGCAGAACATTGGTATGTCACTGCAGGATCCATTCGATGACATCGAAGAGAAATATCAAGAGACACTGACAGAGAAGCAGATTCAGCAGCTGAATGCAATGCTGCAGCACGTCAATGTAGACTCGTTGCTCTCTGCAATATACGAGTGCAACCTGCTCCAGATCACAGTCAGACAAGACCCAAGTGCCGAGGACTACGTGGACTACCAGGACCAACAGTTAGTATCTTATCAGAATTTAAGAAATTCAGACAGTTTAGCTACATTTTTCTCCTGTGTGTGCATATCCTGTTCAGGACGTCACTGCACAAATAATTTGACGAAATCTATGTCTTTCTCTAGCTATGATATCGCCGTTCCAATGACATCTGGGGTGCCCTTCTCCCACCCTTGTCGTGACGTGCCTCTGCTTCTTTCCCCTGCTACTATTCCCTACAGTATAATTGTTTCAATCCATCTTGCCTCTTAATATGGCCAAACTATTTTAGTTTGGGCGCTTAACAAAGGTGACAACCAGTTTCATGGTATATGTGCTAACTGTGGCTACCATTCAGTTTTATCCACGTAGCTTTCGAGACCCTCTGGTCCCTTCGTAAGCATAAGTCTGAACTGTTCTCCGTTTTCATGTGACCAGGCAGTGGCATATTTAGGGGGGAGGCCATGTTTCCGTTGCGCCGCCCGGCCTCCTTTGCGAGATCCCAGATACGCCACTGTGTGACCATGGTGGTGGTTGTCGCTTGATTAAAGCACAAATGGTCAATAGTTGGAACACTGGTAAACAGAGCAAACCAGCTAATAACAAATTACGATGACAAAGCCATCAAAACCGCATACGTCGAAGCAGCACTAAGGGCCAATAACTATCACGAGTGGATGTTCAACAGCATGAAGAAAAAGACACAGAGGCAGACCAGAAAGACACCGAATATCCATCTACTAATAGTGCACAACATGTCAGAGAAAGTGACTGCCATTTTCCGGAAACATGGAGTGGGAACTTATCACAAACCATGAACCTATCACAGGATACCGATACGAGGGGCCCTCACGGCTGTAGGGGTAAATACAGTCAACGAGGGCCATATCACGGCCAGAGATGAACCAGTGTTGGCTAAGTAAGATAACGTCTGGCGAAGAAGTGGCCGAAATACGTAAGAGACACCCATCTGTCAACATAGTCGCTACAACGTTCCCATGATTTTCTTGGAATTGTTGTCACTTAACAACCACCAACATGCAATGTCACGTGACATCGGATAGCCTTTCAGACTCATGGTGGCGAAGGGACCGAGCGGTTCTCGATAGCTCCATCGAACAAACTATAAGATAAGTAGCTACTCTCCCGTTAATACCCACATTTTCTTTTTCAGTCAGTACACTGGAGCTTAGTGGACTTTTTTTAGTGCATGTTCGAAAAGCAGAACTATTAATTATATTAACATGAAAGCCATCGTTTTTTGGTTAAACTTCAGTATTAGCTGATGCAATGTAGATTGCGATTATTGTGGTCAAAAGAAGAACGATCCTAGATCAAGATTGCATGGTTGTTGCTGCCATTGCAACCACATAGAACCAGTCTAACGTTGGTCTGTGCAGTTCATTCAAATATGATTGTTGTCGTAATTGATTGTCGTATTGACTACAGTCAGCTAATTATTTGAATTTATTCATTGTCACAGTAGCTTTATGCGTACGAATGTCGAACATGCATACTATGGCTTTATGTTGTTACCGCAGGTTGGGTTTCGTAGTGTCCGAGTACCTGAATGCAACAGATGCATCTCCACTTCCCGTGCTTACACGATTCCCAACGGACATTCTTGCTAAGCATTGTCTAAACACATGGAAACAGATCGTACTCTACGCTGCTCGACTGCAGAATGCTGGCAAATAAACTCCCTCCTGCAACAGGGTGGAATTGTTACGTACACCAGAAGTATCATTTCGGCACAAGTGCACACTTGTCGTGCTACAGAAAATGAAATCGCATATAAAAACTGATGTGATGAGTTCATTGTTGGCTGACAATCGCATGTGCGTGACTAAATATAACTCTGACTTGTAGTATAGCATTTTGTTTCTGTTTGTGGTTTGTAGCTAACTATTGCTTTTTTAATGCAGCTATTGTTATCATTACATTGTTGATTGCTTTGCATGATGGCTTTTGCACAATAACATGGATTTTATTTTGGAATGCAGTAAATGTTTTTTATTAAGCCACACTAGAATGGTCTTTTTATGTATACTTTTTATGATCACCGTTGTATATAAGAACTGGTCGATCATTACATAGTAAGTCAGATTAAAGTAGTCAATTTAAGTAGCATTCCAGCACAAACGCACACTTGCATTCTTAAATCAACATGTTACATAAAATGAAATCGCTTTAAACGTTATTGTTTAACTAACTATTGCTTCGTTTCAATGTAGCAGATTTGTATCAGTCTGGCTAACGAGATCAGAACTGTTTTGCATGATGGCCTTAGCAAACGAAAATGTCTTATTTTTAATGATGCGTTAAATATACTGTCTTAAGCCACTTTTATATATTTTGTATTCATCTTGGTAGGTACACTGGTCTGTGGTTTGCTTTGTTTTAATATAATATGTCTGTGTCATTATATTGTTGATTGCCGATATCAGAACTGTTTTGCGCGATGGCTTTATAATATGATGGATTTATTTTGAATACTGCATAAACTGTATTTCAATAAGCGACACTATTATGGACTTGCATGTTTTGTATACATCTTGGTTAGTTCACTTTCTATATGTATCTAAGCGTATATCTGTACACCATATTTATCTTCATGTGATAAATTTCGTATGGAAGAACTGGTTGATCGATGCATAGTGCGTAATCATGTTTTGTAACCATACCAACACAGTTGCACATTTAAATAACGTAAAAAAATTAAATTGTGTTTGCGACTTGTGCATGACTAAATATACCCATATTTAGATTGATTTGTTCTTGATGTTGAAACTGTTGCAGTTTTTTCATAGCTAAATACCCGGGAAAATAGGGACAAGTATATATTTTTTAAATGTAACATACACTTGTTTTGAAGGCAAAAAGAATCATTAAAACCCGAATATCCCGAAACAAGAAATATTTAAAAATTGCTGATTTCTCTCCCTCGTGTGTGTGTGTGTGTGTGTGTGTGTGTGTGTGTGTGTGTGTGTGTGTGTGTGTGTGTGTGTGTGTGTGTGTGTGTGTGTGTGTGTGTGTGTGTGTGTGTGTGTGTGTGTGTGTGTGTGTGTGTGTGTTTTAATGTAGCAGATTTCTATCAGCCAGTTGATCATCGATATCGGAACAAGAAAATGGGTTTATTTTATTTATAATCTTGCATTAACTAAATGTCCACACTACTGTGGAATTGCATGTTTTGTATACACCTTCGTAAGTCCACCTTCTGTATGTAACTGATCGTTTTACATGATCACCGTTTTATGGAAGAACTGGTCAATCAAAGCATAGTGGGTAATCATGTTACGCAGCCACTTTAACTACCATTCTAGAATAAATGCAAACTTGAGATTTAAATCAACATGTTACAGAAAATGTAATCGCTTATAAGCACTGATGTCATAATGTGTGTATATATATATATATATATATATATATATATATATATATATATATATATATATATATATTATATATATAATATATATATATATGTTTGATAATCGTGAAAAACGAATGTCACCATATATAACCCTTACTTATATGTTCTAATTGATTCGTGTCAATGTAGCAGATTTGTATCAGTCTGTTGTTGGTTAACGATATCAGAACTGCTTTGCATGACGGCTTTAGCACAAGAAAGTCGAGTTTATTATTTTATGTTGCATTAAATATATTTATTTAAGCCACTCAAGTATGGACTTGCATATTCTATATGTATTACATGTATAAAGGTACACTATATATGTAACATAGGGTAGGGTGGAACAAAGCGCACCCCCCTCCCCCCATTTCGGCAGATGCAATTATTAATGCTGCTATCTCCCAATAAACCGATGCAACATGATGCCAAACCAATTTTTACACGTTCGATTTGACGAGATGCAGCATGTATAGTTAGTTATACAATATTTGACTACTTTAACTAATCCAAAATGTGAAGTGTATATTTAGATGTCAACTATATAATAAATTATTGTTATAATAGGTGTTACTGATTCAAGCGGGCGAACATATGGCATAAGTTATTTTTGTAATTTAACCCTTTTAATACATGTACTGCATTTTCACGAGTATGCGTGGTTAGGTAAACACTAATTTATTGACATGGTTGCCACATAATTAACATATGAGGTGTGTGTTTACGTGCGTGTGTGTGTGCGTGCGTGCGTGCGTCTGAGGAAGTGGGAGATGGGAGGTTCGTCCTAAAAAAATGGTGGGAGGTTGGCCTCAGAAATAGGTATGAAGTGGGAGGTTGGCCTAAAACGTAAAAACATACAACCTGTCAAAAGTTACCCCACATGACGAAATTTGTGGCACGTGCAGGACTGCATTTTTGTAGTGGTTATTTTTAGCACGGTTCTGTAATTATAGTACTATTTAGTTAAGAGTTGTGTCTATATGTAACTGCGTTATCCGTTTCAGCCTTAGATGAAAATATGTAGGCCAAATCGGGGTGTAGGTCAGGATGCGGATGGTGGAGGGTCGATTACATAAGAATGCAGAGGCGATAATATAGACAGACCGTACAAAATAGGAGACCGTGTAAAGAGGGATAGTCAGATAGCAAAGGAAGATGTGGAGGGAGAAGGCTGCCGATAGGGAGAAGAGAAGTGGAGATAACAGATGGAGCGGCGCAGCAATACATCAACTAGCCTCACCGTTAGCCTCACTCATTCATAAAATGAAAACAAAAGCGAAGAAAAAAGTCCGAGGCTAATTTCCAAATACAGCATTCATGTTAGAACATGATTAAACATTTCTATGTGGTTTCCTTTTGTAGTGTAGGATGTGGACTTTTTTGTACATTGCCGAAATTATGAAGCTGGTAATTTATGCGACAACTACAACCTGTGTAATTGTAGTTGTGGAGACTACTGTGTCCACGGCAGAAATTACACATGTAACTTTGCCAGATTTCCCTTTCCTCCTCAGTATTCTATTATCTTCCTCTTCTATGCAATTTTCTGTGAAGTCAGAAACCAAAAAACATATACGTTAAGGATTAGGAAAAGGAAAAGACACTGTAATTATAGTTGTTGAGACAATTTTGGACACATCAGCAATTGCAATTGTGTCTGAACAAAATATATAAATTAGGGATTATTAAAAAAAAAGGACACAGTAAATATAGTCGCGGACACAACGTTGTCCACATCAGCAATTACAGTAGTACCTTTTGTTAGATACACATCTCCTATTCGGTGTACTCATCTATTTCTCTTATTTGAACTCTGAAGCCAAACAACATAAAAAAGTATAAGTTAGTTCGGGATTACGAAAAGAAAAGTGACACTAGTTGTGGAGACAACTGTGTCCACATCACCAGTTTACAGTGTTACTTTGTGCAAGATACTCCTCCTCTCCTGCGTTCTGTTATGTTTCCTTTTCAGTGAACAAATAAGTTACGGATAAAAAAAGGACAATCTGTAATTACAGTTGTGGACACAATTTTGTACACATCAACAATCAATTATAGAGGTACGAATTGCTAGATACCCCTCTCCTCTTCAGTGTTCTCTTCCATTTCTCTGTCATCTTATGTAAAGTCAAGAAAACAAAATAAAACATAAATTAGGGATTAGAAAAAGGACTGTAATTGTAGTTGTGGATACAATTATGTCCACATAAGCAATTACCTTGTGCAAGACACTCCACTCCTCGCCTGCGTTCTGTTCTGTTTCCTTTTCAGTGAAGTCAGAAACAAACAAAAACAAGTAATTTAGGAATTAGGAAACAAAAACACACCTTCGTTGATGTTTTGAAGATAACCGTGTCCACAGCCGAAATTACACAGGTATCTTTGCTAGATACCCCTCTCCTCTTCAGTCTCCTGTTCTTTGAAGTCTGAAATTAGAAACATATAAGTTGGGGATTACAAAAACAAAAAGCACAGTCTGTAATTGCAGTTGTGGAATTTACAGAGGTATCTTTTGTGTGATACTCCTCTTTTGTTTCCTCTTAAGTGACGTATTGAACCAAAGACATATAAGTTAAGGATTAGGACTAGAACAATGACATAATTACAGAGATACCCTTGCTAGACCCCCTCTAGTCTTTTATGTTCCTGTGAAGCCTGAAAGCAAAAAAAACCATAAGTTTAGGATTGGAAAAAGTGCAATCTGTAATTGCACCAGGTTCGTTGCTATTGCGCTATTGCCGTCTACTTCCGGCACTACCGGCGGTGCGACTGAGCCGTTGCCGTCAACTCCAGATACCAGCGACGGGGCGACTGCGCTATTAACGTATACTTTTCGCACTTTCGGCGGTGCGACTGCGAATTTCCCGTCGACTTCCTGCACAAACGACAGCTCGACTGCGCCATTGCAGTCTACTTTCGACAGCAGCGGCGAGACTACGACTGGACCGTAAACACTTCTGAACGATATTCGTACCGTCTACACGGGGACTTCTGAACGATACTCGTACTGTAGACACAAGTAGGGGAGACCGGGGCTAGACGTTACAAGTTTTAGTTAGTCACCTTTTTGTGATATGTATGATAGATGTATGTATGATAGAAGTGTGTGGTGTGTGTAATAGAAGTATAATAGATGCATTATGTGTGTCAACGTACCCATTAAATGCATTATTCGTGTTAATGCAATATACCATACCATTCATATTCCGTATTGTAGTAAGGCAGATATGTGAAGGTTCCCAGGCGCGGTCGACTATAACAACTAGCCCCACAAGTTACTACAGTATACGGGGCACGTTGTTACGTAATGTACGTGTCCACAGCTTCATCAGTGTCCACGTTAACAAATCCTGCATTTCATTTTAACTTCTACATGGTAAAACCCCTTATGCTATATAGTAGATTTGTTCCAAGTACCAATTAACGAAACATAAAAAAGTAGCTGCGTGCGAAGATATTATGTGGACACACCCAAAAATATTTTAGGTGGTTAAAAAGTCATTTTTGCTCACACCTTGTTAATTTCGTCTTCTTAACTCCCGATGATTTTTGGACAGTGTGTTTGCTGGTGGACTTCCAACCAACTATTGTCGATGGTATCTCCATATGTGTGCTATGGTTTCGTAAAACGACTATGTAACAACTTGCCCCGGTCTCCCCTACTTCTGACCAATACTCGTACTGTATGCACGGGGACTTCTGACCGATATACGTACTGTATACACGGGGACTTCTGACCGATATACGTACTGTATACACGGGGACTTCTGACCGATATACGTACTGTATACACGGGGACTTCTGACCGATATACGTACTGTATACACGGGGATTTCTGATCGATATACGTACTGTATACACGGGGACTTCTGACCGATATACGTACTGTATACACGGGGACTTCTGACCGATATACGTACTGTATACACAGGGACTTCTGACCGATATACGTACTGTATACACGGGGACTTCTGACCGATATACGTACTGTATACACAGGGACTTCTGACCGATATACGTACTGTATACACAGGGACTTCTGACCGATATACGTACTGTATACACGGGGACTTCTGACCGATATACGTACTGTATACACGGGGACTTCTGACCGATATACGTACTGTATACACAGGGACTTCTGACCGATATACGTACTGTATACACGGGGACTTCTGACCGATATACGTACTGTATACACGGGGACTTCTGACCGATATACGTACTGTATACACGGGGACTTCTGACCGATATACGTACTGTATACACGGGGACTTCTTCGTTCGAACTTCCCGAACCCCTCTTTTTGACATGATCTGCTTAACTGTAACGTTTTATTTTTCAAAGATCATCCCATAAATCTCCGACTGATTGTGTACGCCCGAGCTTCTTCAAAAACCCGAGGGCGGGACTGACATCCTACGAGTGACTGAATGACTGAGCTGATACTGGAAAAAAATATCCTTACATCTACAGTTCACACGTACGCACTCGCGTACACGCGAACGAAAATCCACATTTCAATGTCTGCCTACACTGGAACTGGTTGATACCATTACTGTTTACACGAGAATTTTTACATCTTATGTAAAGTCAAGAAAACAAAATAAAACATAAATTAGGGATTAGAAAAAGGACTGTAATTGTAGTTGTGGATACAATTATGTCCACATAAGCAATTACCTTGTGCAAGACACTCCACTCCTCGCCTGCGTTCTGTTCTGTTTCCTTTTCAGTGAAGTCAGAAACAAACAAAAACAAGTAATTTAGGAATTAGGAAACAAAAACACACCTTCGTTGATGTTTTGAAGATAACCGTGTCCACAGCCGAAATTACACAGGTATCTTTGCTAGATACCCCTCTCCTCTTCAGTCTCCTGTTCTTTGAAGTCTGAAATTAGAAACATATAAGTTGGGGATTACAAAAACAAAAAGCACAGTCTGTAATTGCAGTTGTGGAATTTACAGAGGTATCTTTTGTGTGATACTCCTCTTTTGTTTCCTCTTAAGTGACGTATTGAACCAAAGACATATAAGTTAAGGATTAGGACTAGAACAATGACATAATTACAGAGATACCCTTGCTAGACCCCCTCTAGTCTTTTATGTTCCTGTGAAGCCTGAAAGCAAAAAAAACCATAAGTTTAGGATTGGAAAAAGTGCAATCTGTAATTGCACCAGGTTCGTTGCTATTGCGCTATTGCCGTCTACTTCCGGCACTACCGGCGGTGCGACTGAGCCGTTGCCGTCAACTCCAGATACCAGCGACGGGGCGACTGCGCTATTAACGTATACTTTTCGCACTTTCGGCGGTGCGACTGCGAATTTCCCGTCGACTTCCTGCACAAACGACAGCTCGACTGCGCCATTGCAGTCTACTTTCGACAGCAGCGGCGAGACTACGACTGGACCGTAAACACTTCTGAACGATATTCGTACCGTCTACACGGGGACTTCTGAACGATACTCGTACTGTAGACACAAGTAGGGGAGACCGGGGCTAGACGTTACAAGTTTTAGTTAGTCACCTTTTTGTGATATGTATGATAGATGTATGTATGATAGAAGTGTGTGGTGTGTGTAATAGAAGTATAATAGATGCATTATGTGTGTCAACGTACCCATTAAATGCATTATTCGTGTTAATGCAATATACCATACCATTCATATTCCGTATTGTAGTAAGGCAGATATGTGAAGGTTCCCAGGCGCGGTCGACTATAACAACTAGCCCCACAAGTTACTACAGTATACGGGGCACGTTGTTACGTAATGTACGTGTCCACAGCTTCATCAGTGTCCACGTTAACAAATCCTGCATTTCATTTTAACTTCTACATGGTAAAACCCCTTATGCTATATAGTAGATTTGTTCCAAGTACCAATTAACGAAACATAAAAAAGTAGCTGCGTGCGAAGATATTATGTGGACACACCCAAAAATATTTTAGGTGGTTAAAAAGTCATTTTTGCTCACACCTTGTTAATTTCGTCTTCTTAACTCCCGATGATTTTTGGACAGTGTGTTTGCTGGTGGACTTCCAACCAACTATTGTCGATGGTATCTCCATATGTGTGCTATGGTTTCGTAAAACGACTATGTAACAACTTGCCCCGGTCTCCCCTACTTCTGACCAATACTCGTACTGTATGCACGGGGACTTCTGACCGATATACGTACTGTATACACGGGGACTTCTGACCGATATACGTACTGTATACACGGGGACTTCTGACCGATATACGTACTGTATACACGGGGACTTCTGACCGATATACGTACTGTATACACGGGGATTTCTGATCGATATACGTACTGTATACACGGGGACTTCTGACCGATATACGTACTGTATACACGGGGACTTCTGACCGATATACGTACTGTATACACAGGGACTTCTGACCGATATACGTACTGTATACACGGGGACTTCTGACCGATATACGTACTGTATACACAGGGACTTCTGACCGATATACGTACTGTATACACGGGAACTTCTGACCGATATACGTACTGTATACACGAGGACTTCTGACCGATATACGTACTGTCTACACAGGGACTTCTGATCGATATACGTACTGTATACACGGGAACTTCTGACCGATATATGTACTGTATACACGAGGACTTCTGACCGATATACGTACTGTATACACAGAGACTTCTGACCGATATACGTACTGTATACACGGGGACTTCTGACCGATATACGTACTGTATACACGGGGACTTCTGACCGATATACGTGCTGTATACACGGGGACTTCTGACCGATATACGTACTGTATGCACGGGGACTTCTGACCGATATACGTACTGGATACACAGGGACTTCTGACTGATATACGTACTGTATACACGGGGACTTCTGACCGATATACGTACTGTATGCACGGGGATTTCTGACCGATATACGTACTGTATACACGGGGACTTCTGACCGATATACGTACTGTATACACGGGGACTTCTGACCGATATACGTACTGTATACACGAGGACTTCTGACCGATATACGCACTGAATACACGGGGACTTCTGACCGATATACGTACTGTGTACACGGGGACTTCTGACCGATATACGTACTGTATACACGGGGACTTCTGACCGATATACGTACTGTATACACGGGGACTTCTGACCGATATACGTACTGTATACACAGGGACTTCTGACCGATATACGTACTGTATACACGGGGACTTCTGACCGATATACGTACTGTATACACGGGGACTTCTGACCGATATACGTACTGTATACACGGGGACTTCTGACCGATATACGTACTGTATACACGGGGACTTCTTCGTTCGAACTTCCCGAACCCCTCTTTTTGACATGATCTGCTTAACTGTAACGTTTTATTTTTCAAAGATCATCCCATAAATCTCCGACTGATTGTGTACGCCCGAGCTTCTTCAAAAACCCGAGGGCGGGACTGACATCCTACGAGTGACTGAATGACTGAGCTGATACTGGAAAAAAATATCCTTACATCTACAGTTCACACGTACGCACTCGCGTACACGCGAACGAAAATCCACATTTCAATGTCTGCCTACACTGGAACTGGTTGATACCATTACTGTTTACACGAGAATTTTTACTCGGAACCAGCATTGTCTTTACAGGTACTTCTGACGGGTACCTGTGTTGACTACAAGGGAACTTCTGATCGGCACCCATACTATCTACACAGGTGCTTCGGTCTGATACCCGTATCGTCTATACGGGGTCTTCTCACTGACCTAAACCCATACTTTTCAGAAGGCCAAGCCGCTTTCCTGCATCCTTAGCCATCTTGTCTACTGTGTCCAGGACAATTCTTTCCGGACAGAGATGGCCAAGAGTTCCACCTCTTCCACTCCTGACAAGATAGTGTTCTTACATGTTAGTGGGGGGTGGCCGGTTTCAGACTTGATACAGTTAGGTTCTTGCATTTGGCTGCACCGAGCATAACATTCCAGTTATCTGCCCAAGTTTGAACATGCAGCAGATCATCGTTCAGTGAGCATGCCACAGTTGCCCGAAGTTGTCTATCCATGACTGTGTTGAAGACTTGTGATTCATCGGCATAGAAGACGACATGGTTCTGTATTTTGTCTGGCATATCATCGATGACTATAATGAACAGGAGAGGTCATAGAATGGATTCTTGGGGAACTCCTGCGTTAACAGACTTGGCACCAGAGCATATTCCATTGATGGCAACTTTCAGAACAATGTCCTTCAAGTAGTCATTTAGCCATGATAGCAGTTTTACATGTATCCATATGGACTCCAGTTTGGCCGTCAGGCCTTTGTGCCACACTCTATTGAGTGCTCTGCTGATGTCAAGGCAGATTAGTCTAGTTTCTTGTTTTTCGTCAATGGCACTGTGTACCTGTTGTACAGTGTACGCCTGTAGAGTAGCCAGCTCTGAAACCAAACAGTTTTGTCTGTTGAAGTAACGAAAGTCTGATCATTAGATTTAAGATTTAACAAGATTTAACAAGATTTGCCATCCAAGCCAAAGGCCCAGATGGCAAGTGGACAAGGAAGCCATTGGCTTATCGAGAGTCCAACAATGTTCACCTACTTATAACCCGCCCTCCTGAGATATGTGTCAACCTTGTTTTTAAACATATTCACGCTGCTAGCAGTTACACAATCTGTAGACAATTTGTTCCATTCATTTATTGTCCTCTGTGAGAACGAGTGCTTCCTGATGTCCAATCTACATTGATCCTTTACTAATTTTACCTCATGTCCTCTAGTTCTGCTATCCTTCTTGAGTGAGAAAAACATATTTCTATCAATAATTTCATACCCATTCAATATCTTAAAAACTTCAATCTGATCTCCTCTTAACCTCCTTGTCTCTAGAGTTGTTAAACCACATTCTTTCAGGCGTTCTTCATAACTAAGGTCTCTAAGTTCTGGAATCATTTTAGTTGCTCTCCTTTGTATGCGTTCAAGCGTATCTATATCCTTCTTACGATATGGTCTCCATGCTTGTATACAGTATTCTAAATGAGGTCTAACTATTGCTTTATAAAGAGGTATAATTAACTTTTTTCCCTTGTATGTTATGTTTCTTCTAATCAATCCAAGAATTTGATTACCCTTTGAAGCTGCAATACCACACTGCTCTGAAACTTTCATATCAGCGCTTATTGTAACTCCTAAGTCCTTTTCTTTTACAGTAGTACCCAGAACAGTATCTCCCATTTTATAGTTTACATTCAAGTTCCCATGTCCTGTATGTAGGCATTTACATTTCCCAAAATTGAACAGCATCTGCCATTTCTCAGACCATTTCACTAATCTGTCTAGATCGTTTTGTAAATGTTGTTTATCACCATCAGTATTAACCTTTCTAAACAGTTTTGTGTCATCCGCAAATTTCAGTACGTTACTTGTTATACTGTCGTCCAAGTCATTGATATAAATTAAGAATAATATAGGTCCTAGTACTGACCCTTGAGGTACCCCACTCAAAACCGATTTCCAATTTGAAACTTCTCCATCTACTACAACTCGTTGTCTTCTGTCAGTCAGCCATTGTTCTATCCAGTCAGTTATGCTATCCCCGATACCATGGGCTTTTAATTTAAGTAGCAATCTTTAATATATATTACTGCATAGAACTGGTACATTTGCCATCCTGTCCCATCAATCTTTTCGCAATCCACCCCCGTCTGTTGCTTCCTTTCTTTAGTTTGGTTGTCATTATTGTCTTCTTTCTTGCTTTGTATTCAGTCATTGCTTTCCGAGTGATGTAACTGTATGTGTGTATATATCAGGCATAGGATCTATTACATTGCAATGTAATATATTACTATAACTTTTATCTCTATTACTATTACATGCTGAAGGCAATGCGATATATTACTATTACATGTTAAGCTATTCTATTACTATTATTTTTTTTCGTCGGAAATATATATTCTTTATTAAACAGTTTCGAGTATATATAATATACATGTATGTATGCACATTGTGTTCATTCAATAGTATCAAGTTCAAATTTTATTCTCTAATACCATACAATTGTGTATGAGATAAATATACAATACCAAGAGTACTTGAAAGTACTCAAAACATTTTTTAATAATAAGAACAGTCAATGTTAGTTAAACTTACCAATTAGTATTTTGATTAACTTACAAACTCTTATTATTTTATTTAAACTATGAACATTAAACAACACAGAGGACTTGAAAGAATTAGCGTGATTAATAAAATATCTAGTCAGAAATCTATTTCTTTGGTCTCTTAAAGTGTCACATTGAAACAATAGATGAAATTCATCCCCAATCTCATTAATATTACTTATACAAAGTACAAAACCTTTTATTTCTATCAATGTTGAACCTTCTGCCTGTTTCAATCGGCAGTTTTGTGTTACCCAGCCTAAATTGAGTGAAAAGAATGTTTAATCTCTCCGGTAACAATGTCAAGTATGGTTCAAACTCGAATACTTCTTTAGATATTTAGATGGAGAAGTAATAAAATCAGAAGCAGACCAGATAGAGAGATGGAGAGAACACTTCTCTGAGGTTCTGAACTCAGAGGCACCTGACGATCCTGTTGATGTTCCGAACAATGAATTATTCGACATAGACATTGACACTAATCAGCCTACTACAGAAGAAATTGAAAAAAGCATAAAAGCGTTGGGAAACGGTAAATCACCAGGAGTTGATAACATACAGGTTGAAATGTTGAAAACACAGAGTAATATGGTAGCACGAAAACTTGAGGAAGTGTTCAAATTAATATGGAAGAATGAAGAAATACCTGAATGATGGCAGAAAGGAGTCATCATTAAATTACCTAAAAAAGGTGACTTGGAGAACTGTAATAACTGGAGAGGTGTTACGCTGTTGTCAGTTTCCAGTAAGGTGCTGGGTAGGGTGATTATAGTCAGGCTAAGAGATGCGCTCGATAACAAACAGAGGAAAGAACAAGCAGGGTTCAGAAGGGGGAACGGATGTATGCAGCAAATTTTCATACTAAGGAACATTATCGACCAGCGCCTCGAATGGAATAACCCACTCTTCACTAACTATGTGGATTTTAGGAAAGCTATTGATAGTATTCACAGAGAGAGTTTATGGAGGATTATGAAATACTATGGAATTCCATCCAAAATTATCAATCTTGTTAAAATGTCTTACAAAAACTGAAGATGTGCAGTTGAGCATAAAGGCAAATTTGTCAAAATGGTTGCCAGTGATGTCGGGAGTGAGGCAAGGATGTGTGATGTCAGGGTTTTTGTTTGTATTGGTGATAGACTGGATTATGCGGAAAACAACTAGAAGGAAAAGAGGTATTCAATGGGGATTAGATACGATGGAGGACCTAGATTTTGCAGACGATTTAGCTATGTTATCCACATCAAGATGAAACTTACAACAGAAGACAAACGGACTAGAAGTGCATGCAAAGAGAACTGGACTACACATAAACACAGCCAAAACGAAAGTGGTGAAGATCAAGACTGATGATAACCAACCAATTGTAATAGGCATAGACGATGTAGAAACTGTTGATAGTTTCACTTACCTAGGCTCATTAATGGATGCAGACAAATGTTCAACAGCAGATATAAGTGCACGCCTGAAGAAAGCGAGAGCAGCGTATTATAAACTGAGGAAAGTGTGGGCATCAAGCCAATACAAAAGGAAAATAAACTCAGAATTCACAAGAGCAACGTGATGTCGGTTCTACTATACGGAGCAGAATGCTGGAAAGTAAACCAAAATGATGGACAAAGGCTCAATACATTTCACAATAGATGTTACGTATATTCTGGCCAAGAACAATTTCAAATGAAAAACTGTATGAAGAGGTAGAAATAAGCAGGATAATAGACATCATCAACGCTAGACGATGGAGTTTTATTGGCCATATCCTTCGGTTTTAAAATACAAATGACTGCCGTATAGTGATGAATTAGACACCTGTGGGAAAGAGATCGATCGGAAGACCAAAAGAGACATGGCGGCGAATGGCGGAAAAAGAACGAGATGCGTTTGGGTGGAAATCATGGGCAGAGGCGGCACAGAGGGCGGCTGACAGGGCGGTATGGCAGACTCTTGTACATGCCCTATGCGACATATAGCGCCCAAGGGATCCATATATATAATATATTTATCATTGTGAAATACATTTGATGACCATGTTTGAATATATTCGTCATGAAGTCTGATTTTAAGACAATTATTTAGCCATTTGTGATTGACAACATTAGGAAAGTGCCAAACGTTAGAAAGACCACTTTCATATAGAATATTTTGAACAGTTTTAATTAGATTAACATTTCATTAAACAAATTCATTAAAATAAAATAAATAAATTACATTAAAATAAAACATTAACATAAAAAATTTAGATGAAATAGTTAAATTACATTAATATTAAATAAAAAAAATGTTTTAATAAATGACTAAATTGTAATACAATTGAATAGCATAGCTAGTAAATTTGTCTTAAATACATGCAGGTGATATAACAGTTCAGAACATAGAAAGGGCTTAAAGCTAATCTAAACGTCTTTCTATCTGTTAAAGTGTTGGTTAAAATAGAGTGTTTTTAAAGTCCTTTAATTGTGGCCTCACACGTAGTGACACTTGCAGGTTGTTCCACAGGTCTGTAGCGGCCGCCACAAAGCTCGCATCCCTGACCTTGCATCTTGTTCTAGGTATGGCGAGTAGATGTTTTTCAGCTGACCGAAGGGACCTGGTAGGTTTGTTGAGCGAGACAAGGTCACGCAGATACATTGGTCCACAGTTGTTGACAGCTCTGTGGCCCAGTACCAGGACTTTGAAACAAGCACGCTCACGTACAGACTGTCAGTGCAGGTCTCTGGGTACTGGAGTGCCGCTGGCGTACTTGGGCACCCCTACAATGAATCTGGCAGCCGTGTTTTGTACACGCCGTAGTCTGACGAAGTTCTTGTCCATTATGCCATAGAGTATGGAGTTTCAGTAGTCAAACCTCGATGTGATTAGCGCATTGACTATCCTCTTCATTGTCTTTCTCGGCAGAAACGTATTTGTCCGGCTGATGTGATGAAGGTGGAAGTAGCAGAACCTAATTATCATAGACATATTGGCAGACATATCCAGGTAGACCCCAACTTCTTTCACTTTATCCATCACCGGGATAAAACTTCCACAAATTTCTTTGCTGACGCTGGAACAATTGAAAGGAACTCACTGTTCTGATCATTAAATTTAAGATATTTGACGGTCAGCCACTCCCGAATCTCTGAGACACAGGCGTCAAGACGTTGCAGGGCCTCAAGCAGTGCCATGGAATTCATTGCAAAAGCAAGCATCAACTGGAAATCATCAGTGGAAGTTTACGCCGTGCTTCCTCATGATCTCGACAACTGGTTGGACGTACACCGAGAACCGTACAGGCCCTAGGATGGATCCAGTATCGAGACTAGGTACAGTGATGACAGGTAGCAGTGATGACAGGTAGCAGTGATTGAAGGCACTGCTGAAATGGCTTGCTTTGCAGAGGATCGAGTTCATACGTCTTTGTTAAACGTGACACAATATTGTGTATCTCCTCGCCCGATGTTGGCACGAAAGACTATGTTAGAGGACCGGGCCACATCCAACTCCGCCCGAATATTTTGCACATTCTCGTTGAAATGTTGTGCAAACTTGATGCTACCATCTTCAATGGACTCAAATTCTGGATAAATGGCCTTCTTTTCAGTTCCGGGACCTGATAAACCGGAACATCGACTTATTATCAGCTCTCTGAAATCGAGGTCGAGGCATTTCGAGCTTCAACATATAGCTGACGATAAACTAGCCTCCTCCACATTTCCGTTGTACCATGGGCATGGCCTGGTCCCTCTCCTGACGCTGTCCTTTGAAGGATGTTTATCGAGGACCATTCGCAAGACTGTGTCGTAGTCATTAGCAATGTCGTGCGTATTTTCGGCCTGTTTTCGCAGACATTGTTGGCATTGGTAGGCGATATCCTCGCGAAAAAGTTCAAGTTCAAGCTGGCAAAAATCACGTACAGGGACACACGTTGGCAGCGTCACCGATCTGCTCATCGCAAGCATTCAACAGAGTCAGCTCTAGACATCGGATCCACTCTCACTAGGACACAGACTGGTCAGCAGCACGACTGGTCACTAGATCCAGAATACGACCACGTGCGTGATCGTGGGTTCATTCACATGCTGAATCGAGTCAAACGTCTCTAACATATTTACAAGTGTGTCTGCTTTCGAGGGAATATCATGATGGATATAAACGATGATTGATGGGACAATGGAGAGAGCAATGTCAGTAAATAAAATGTCCTGCTCATCTAGAAAACACGATGTTGTACCAGACGTAGGTGTGTGGTGGAGGACTACACTCCGAAGGGCCTCATGTTGTTTCCCTTCAGTCGAGGGCACTGCAATTCCATATGCTCGAACCGTTGTGACGGAAGTAGCTGGCATGTGTACGAATTAAAATTAAGGTTGACACATTTCAGGAGGGCGGGCTACACATAGATAAAAAATGTTGGACACTCGATAAGCCAATGGCTTCCTTATCCACTTACCAACTGGGCCTTTGGCTTGGATGGCAAATATTTTTTTAATCTCGATGCATGAGACCAACACCACCGCCTCTGCCTCGCTGCCTTGGCACATTGATGTAACTGTAGCCGACAGGTGTAAGTTCAGTAATCAGAGCAGAGTCGCTATCTCGCTTCAGCCAGCAGATCAATAGCATCCTCACGAACATATTCACTGATGAGTAACGACTATCATAGATTATGCTTAAACATTTGTGCAACTGCCTTCAGACTTTGGAAAGCAGGACAATATATATTCCTCGCATTAAATGCATTGCACACATAAGACTTTAACTGAGATTGCACCAAATCGAGCAAATAGGTAACATCTGTGTCAGATGGTTAGATGGCTTAATATCTGATGTTGAAATTATAAAGCAATGAGGATTGTTAGAGAAATTTTATGAAGTTGATCTGATGCTGCCCGATGGGATTCACCACTAGGGATAACAACAGCTGAAATATACTGCATAAATATGGGATGGGAAAAGGGGCAAAGGTAAACATACGTGTCGGGGTATGTTGTGCATGAAACTGTGACTTGATCTATACAATGTGTAACATTTCGAATTGGTCTTGGTCAGATGTGGGGTAAATTACTTTGTAATTGAAAGGCCAATTCAAGAATTTTGGTTTTAAAAGCAATTGAAAATGGTGAAAATGTAATTGGTATTACTGTTCAACATCATACAGCTTTGTAACTCAAATTACTTGGTACAAATAACCACTAAAATATAATGTTGTGTGTTTCGCATTTATTTGCCATCATCTCACATAATAATATACATTATACAGAAATAGACATCTTCAATGCAAAAAGCTCTTGGAAAGCCATTTATGATTATGTAATTAACAATTCATTATCTTGTTAATTAAATATGTATTTAATTAGTTTGCGTATTAATTAATTATTCAGACCGATGGCTTCATGGCCACAATTTTTCATAATTTCATTCACAATTCATATACTTTTATGAAACATGACTGCATACAAGACAGGTGTGAATGCTTCTCTTTTGGATTAGATGTTTTAAATCTTATCGGTCTTAATCAGATCAAATGTGATTGTTTTCATTTCATCTTCTGGTGGTCATAGTGTTGAGTGTATGTTAAAGCCTGGCTAGGAGATGGTGACGTACGAATTAACAGCCTACGGGGCCCGAGCCCATAAAGTGTGTGTGAACGGCACGCCTAGTCACGTGGTGTATCTTGTAGAGCGTAGCGTTTATTCCTTGTTACCATGACCACCAGATAGATAGATAAATAATTTTGTACTTATTTATTTATTATTTTTTCTTTCTTCTGTTGTACATATTTGTATTGATCCATCCATGTTTTATCTCGTTTTTAGTGCAACGTTGCTAAGCTTTGCTTTGGGCCACTTTTCATATTTTGATGGTATCACCAGGCCCCTGAACTTAAATATAAAAAAAATTTCAGTGTAAAAAAACACATCCACAGATACAGTTTTCTGCAGCAGTTCTACAATAAAGCATAATTAATTAGTTCCTGAATCATTAATCAGCCAACTTATCGAGCAGACGGCTGAACCAATGGAATGATTGTTATGCATGTATTCATAGATACCTGCCCTCGGGTAGCTGTTGATAACATGATGTCATATGACAAAACATAGGACTCGTCACAGACGAAACCTGCAGCAAGTTCAAACTTGGAGATGTCGTAATCATTGGCAACATCACATGTCATTCACATGACTCCGATATGCGACAACATCATGTCATTCACCTCGACTCCGATATGCGACAACATCATGTCATTCACCTCGACTCCGATAAGCGACAACATCATGTCATTCACCTCGACTCCGATAGGCGACAACATCATGTCATTCACCTCGACTCCGATATGCGACAACATCATGTCATTCACCTCGACTCCGATATGCGACAACATCATGTCATTCACCTCGACTCCGATATGCGACAACATCATGTCATTCACCTCGACTCCGATATGCGACAACATCATGTCATTCACCTCGACTCCGATATGCGACAACATCATGTCATTCACCTCGACTCCGATATGCGACAACATCATGTCATTCACCTCGACTCCGATATGCGACAACATCATGTCATTCACCTTGACTCCGATATGCGACAACATCATGTCATTCACCTCGACTCCGATATGCGACAACATCATGTCATTCACCTTGACTCCGATATGCGACAACATCATGTCATTCACCTCGACTCCGATATGCGACAACATCATGTCATTCACCTTGACTCCGATATGCGACAACATCATGTCATTCACCTCGACTCCGATATGCGACAACATCATGTCATTCACATTGACTCCGATATGCGACAACATGAATCCCAACACCTTCCTTCGTCATTTTCTCAATTCTTCCACTGTATACTGTTTTCTCTCATGATTGACGGCCAGACCAGACATGACGTATATATCGCGACCATTCAATATTATATTTTGAAGATCGCTGCAGGCATTTTCTTCGAAATCGGGAAAGTCACGATTAATGTCCAAGTTGAAACTCCTCAGTTTTTTCCCTTCACACGTTTCTTTTTTCGTGCTTCAGTGCTTGTCTCCTAGACAACTCTTTTTTAATCTCAACGCATGTTTTTTTGTTTCGTTGTCTTTGTCTTCGTCCCAAAAACACTAGACAAAATCGGTATTCATCCTCCCAATCACTGCAGAATATATAATAAAATGTAATGAAATATATTGAGACATGACATAAAATTTTATTAGTGCATTTTAGGAAGTATCTGATGAAATAGTTGATTAAAAAACGACGTCATATTTTCCGCGTACTTCGTAAGTTCGGTCACGCACCGATTTTCAGGCGGTCCAAAATTTTTATGATTTAGATGGCGCTCTATCAATACATGGCATTTCATCAACATGTTTTACCTACGTAAAATATTCGAATACGAGGTTGCAGGGAAACTTATATTCTACGTCATCAATGTGTGATATTTGGGAAAACCCTGACTAATTAGCAGCGCAACAAAAAGAAGCCTCCCCCCTCCCCCCCCCCACCGAAAGCGCATCAGCCGAGCAACATCGCGCACGGCCGAAACTGCTGCTGCGCGATACGCGGGTATTAGAGGGTTCAGCCTACAGTTAACGTTTTGCAAAATTATAAGAAAACGTGACCATCAAAAATTCTAAGTCTTCACCAGCCGCTGTCATCATCCCACTGACATGCTGGTCGAGTTTTATCAACATTAGACATTTCTAACTCTTGTAATATGCCTGTATGCGCGATACCCCTCAATGTTTACCAATATTGGCATGAATTACGCCAAAAAAATCACAAATATCCTTCCGCCTATTAAAATCATCTAAAAATCCACCATTTCACTCTCAACAGCTTCCGCCAGCAAACCTGGTAATGTCTGTGCTCAGATGCACTTATGTCAGATCGTATGAATTTTTTAAAACGTCCTATATCCAAACTTACTATGCCCTACATTCGCATGTAACACACCAGGAAGTCTAACTGAGGCATGACCCCTAGAGAGGTTTTGCAAGCGCACCGATCTCGGCTCCCTTCCCGATCCCGCTACGCGTGCTACGTCATCGCTTCATGTGTTTACACGATCGGGGCCGGGTCGATGAGATAGGGAAATCACCGATCTCGCAGGTTCAATCGGTTAGTGGTCTCCCTACGTTGAAATTATGGTTGAATAAAAATAATAAATCTACAGCAAGTGTACGTAAGTCAACTGATTAGCTGCCATATTTTAGTTGCCAATGGGCTCAGTGCATCGGAAAAAAAAGAGTTTTAACTGCGCATTGTCTATGCCTATGCTATACCTATGCCTAAGCAATGGGAAATGTAACTGTATCCTGAACCCTTTAGCGCGAGCGGTAAACCGCTACGTGGATGATTGATTAGCGCTAGCAATAGGGAGTGAGAGCGATTGCTCTCCTAAAAATGATACCCTGCATAATTTTCTATGATTATCGGAGAATATAGGCTGGCACAAATGTTTAAATTTAATAATAGAATAGTGCCAAATAAGGTGCATATAGGGTGGCATTTTTCATCAAATAAATACGCGCATAGGGACGCTTATTCAGCACTCAAGAGTTTGATATTTTATTCGTTCGTATGGTATGTGGTGTCATTAATTTGGACACATGCAGTATGGTACCAACAGTCACATTCGCCACACTGTATGGCATGGTGGTGATCATGTACCTCATGGCTGCTGGTGCCACATGGATATTTTGGAGAGGGATCTGAGGTGGGACCAGGGTTTGGATGAAGGTCCCCTGCTTGAATTATAATACAAGATATAATAGAGATAGGGTATGGGGCTTAGTTGGCATCATCTTGTTTTTTTGTGGTTGAGAACATGGGGAATTGTGGCAGGTTTCTTGTCAACATGGCTGAGAATGTTGTTGTGGAATCCTCATTGTTGGTGGAAATTTGACAGAGGTATTTACGCATGTTTGCTGCCAGGAAGTATAGTGTTATGAGTGTGAACTTTATGTTTACGTTAGGCGAGAGGAGTGTTAAATAAACACAGGGTTATTCCTAAGAGCCGGGACACCGGGTAATTTACCCGGCTATCGTAGAGGAAGGACGATTTTTATTATCCGTCGCATCGGCTAATGGCCGACCTGCTTTTGCGTAAATCATTGCAGCGTCGACGTTCTAAAAACAGACAGGTCAGCGATCGTTGAATATCACGACGTGGCAGCAAAACAGCGCCGGTCAACGAATGTAATTTTGCGTTAATAAACGGCAGTTTTTAAATCATTCGCACAGACATTTTACGCGTCACCAAAGCATATTTATTCCCCACTGCACACAGGTGGGGCCGGGGGATTTATTCCCCCACTTTTGTGTATATCATTGCAAATACTCTACCTAGCACTATATACATATCATTATGTATGCTTATCTGCAAATAGGTATCTTTTCCCTCTTTGTATGCTGTCGCTTTGTATAAGAGCACCAAGGGTTTTTGGTAAAGACTGTCTTCGGCAGTTGCTAGCTACAGTAGAAAATATCACTAATGTTAAATCTTATCTGGTATTGTTTACTAATTGGTCATACACACCAGCTTAATCAGTAATATACCAGGCTGTGCACAATTTGTGGCAGACTTTGTCACTATTATTGTGTGCACAGCGGCAATCCTTGTTGGGTATGAATAAAATTGGATTGCCCGTTACCAACCTACCAAGTAGTTGGTGTATTTATACAAACAGAGAAAGGTCTGCATGAGCGTGTCCCCATTTCATTGTAAACACAAATATACCGTGAGTCGACAGGGTATCGAGCCGCGAAAAACACACAAAATGTCGACACTGCCATGAAATGGCAACAAGGATCAAGTGACGATGAGGTGTTTTGGGGATATCGGACAAAACATACTATTGCTTTGCTCTCTTGTGCATATTACGGCAGAGTAATTATCCACAATTCTACGGAATATTTGACTGTGTATTTATAAAAAGTACTTGCATGCTGGTTACTGCACCATTCGCTATAGCCTAGGCCCTAGGTTATAGACTAGTACATAACAATATTAATATAATTTGTGTCGTTCGATAATCGTAATATTTTCATTAAAAACAACTTTTCTAACAATTTGTTCGCACTGCAACAATGAAATAATTGTTAGTGATTTAA
>OY759265.1:17651674-17776674 GCA_963662155.1 Lamellibrachia columna | reverse complement strand
CATACGAACTGCACCAGGGCAAGATGACTATGATATATCCCACCAGGTCAATGTAACTGTTTGTACTGGTTAGTCTTAGTTTAGCAGTAGCTGTTGTTGATGTTTACATTTGTAAAGTGTTTGCTGTTTTCTTGTTTCTCTTTTATTCTTTTACGCCACATATTTTATATTGCTGTAGACTCTACAGAGACAATTGCTAGAAAGTATTTATATGTTTGTATTCTCTCCATATGTGACATGTCTCGTATAGAAAAAAAGAGGCAGCCTACCAATCACAGCAGTTTGTTTTGACAACAGACATGATGTACTGATTATTGTGGGTTCTATGATGAAGTAAACCATTTTTTGGTTTCATAAATCACCAGAGTAGAGTAGAGTAATACTATAGTTGCTAGTTGAAATGGAAGCATTTAAATAAGTGTAGATATGAAATCTGGGTGCAATGAATGTAGACCTAACCTAATGGCTGATTTATTACATATGCATTCAATAGCAACACTGTTAGCTGTGAGTACTGCTCAATCACATGTTGCTGTAAATTGTTAGGTCCAGATGGAAGATTGTGCCAGCCAGTGCAACCACGTGGACAACAGATGAGGCTCTGAATCTGAAGATCAGTGCATGTTACAGGATGCGCGTGATGGCCGTGAATGGGGCAGGGCTGGCCACTGTCCACTACACCAGTGGTCTGTTAGTTGACCCAACACCACTGAAGGTATGGTCATTATCTTATATCAGTATCTAGTCCAAGTGAACAGGGCAGAGTTGGCTGCTGTCCGCTACACCAATGGTCAACTGTCACATCAAACCAGATCAACTAACCAAGCATACCATTGCAATTATTGTGAAAAGTGACAAGACACAAATTGACAAAAATCATTGAATAATTTAATATTGGATTAACAGCTATTAAAAAATATATATACCCCAAAATTACTCGCTCTACTGCTATGATATTGTGACCTGCAGCGCTCCACGGGTCCCCAAACCAATCAAATTTCATTATATATATTTATGCAATAACCAACACAAGTCCGATGTAGCAGTGAATTGAAACAGGCCAAATAAATGACGTTTTTTATTGCAAAGTGGACTGCTTATCACGCAGCCACTTTGGGAAGAACATTAACAGGAATGTGAGCTCCTCGAAGCAAACCAGACAGGAACTGAACACATGTACAGCCCCGTCCGGCAAGTTTCTCAGAGCCCACATTCCTACAAGCATGACGATAACATATATACATCAAAAAGTCGTCATGAACATGTAATGCAAAGAATACAGACATTCCACCACCAATACACAAATTTAATTACAAACAGGTTGGGCCATTTTGCCACAAGGTCACCCACAAACCTGTGACCACCCCACCACGACCTAACCTGTTAAGCAATTCAGATATACTTTCTAAAAGCAACTGAACTCCACCTTTGTACTGAAAGCTCAAAGATCGCACAAGCACTGGAGACCCCCATCGGAAGGACAGCATCCATGAAAAACTTACCCTTCCACTGGAAACCCAGAAGTGGTCGGTCTAGTGGTGAGACTGGAATAATCCTAAAAGCCGATGATATGTCCACTTTAGCCGGGTTGCTGTTTGATGAGCCTAATAGCATCCTGTATAGTTTCGTATTTACATTTACAGAGGAACCCTCTACATTAAAAGAACCTAAGATTATGCCTAGCGCAGCTCCTATCTTGCTGTTTATTACTGCAGGGAATTCCACAGCGGACATCAAATTAGTGACCCCTTTATATCGTTATGCTGGTAAGCCATTGAGAAGATACGGAAAAAGATTATGATTGTAGCCGACAAGGATATCTCTAAGTGCGTCGGGAGAGACTGGGGTAGGCATACCATCTCCTGAAAACGGCTTGTCGCGAACTGGCAGTCGACGAATGGGCCGCAGGGTTGCCGGTGGCTGATGTCGGTCGGGCAGGATTGGGTTTGCTTTGTTGCCTATAGCAGTGTACCGCTGAGTGGGGGCCGCCACAGCGTCTACACGTGTGTGTGTAGCGACAGGTGGCTGCGTTACAGACCTCCCCCCGATCGTATGCGAAGCAGGTTTTGGTGGATGGCCACTTAGCATTACCCCAGTTCACCTTACCCGTGCTACGAAAGGGGGCCCCACTGGGTGTGGCAGCTGGGCGACTCTCGGATGCATTCATCCACAGGTACCAGCAAACCGATTCCCACCCCCAGTTGTTAGCCTGACGAAGCGACCGGAATGCCTCGTCATACGACCGCCAGTCTGCACCCTTCTCATATAATGAACGAACCGTCTGGATGTACATGAGCATGTTGTATGATTCTGCCATGTGTTGCGGCTGAAGTAGGAAGACAGACATGTAAATTTCGAAACCCTGCAGCCATTGGTCAAATGACACAGTGCTGCTCCTTGCCCTAGGGGCGACACAGAACATGGTGGTCTCGTCGTCACTGCCTGGCCTAACTGACACAGAATAGCTTTGTGGTGAGGAGTCATGCAACAATGAAGAAATACTAACATAGTCCCCGGACCAAATCTGGGCTTTGAGCTTGTCAGACACGCGGGAATGACGGGATAGGGCTGAAGTTGCAAACGAGGCTACTAGATCTCGGGATGCCCTGGGGAGAGTGTATACTTCATTGCCTGTATGGATACCTGAAGATATGGCCTCTGGCCACGGGGCTGACGTTGGTCTTGGAACGGGGCTTGCTGGAGCGCCTGCCGCATATGATGCCACCCGACTTGGTGTATGGCCGCCCTGCGGCCATAGACAAAAGTTAGCCAAGGGCGGAGCGATGGGCTCCCCCCCGGCAGATGCCGCCATTGCCACAGGGACCGCTATTGGAGGCGGCGCAGGTAGGGCGTTGGTCGCAGGCAGTTGTTGCAGACCACGCACCATTGCGTGGACTTCCTGCAACATCTTGTCAGAAGCTTCAAGCCGGCGCTCCATACTCGACAAGCGCTCCTCCGTTGTACCTCTTCGACCCGCGGCTGCGCCCGCTACCGGATGAATGGCACGATGTGGCCCATTATATATATATATATATATATATATATATATATATATATATATATATATATAACGTTTATTCACACAGCAGAACAATTGACCGTGACAGCATTATATGGCAGACTAACTAGAATTTACTTAATTACTGTGAAGAACTGTTTAACTTAACGAAAATGAAAAATGCGATTTCCAACCCAGAAAAAGAACAACCGTTACTTGTTACAAGCATACCCCATCTGCTCATCTGTTATTGCGCACAATTATTACCGTAAATTGGGAAATGTAAATTCAGCGCTCTTAATGCCAGGTTATACCAGCGACTCTAAAAAAGGGTTACAACTGTCAGTGTATATTCACTGCATACCGTTATAATGGAGAATAAATGTAAAGGGCTGGGCCTAATGCCAGATACATAAAAGTCACAAGGTCACAATATGGTGGCACAGTTGTAAACCAGTTTCATCCATTCAGTTGTAGAGCTGAATACCTGACAAAAAACTCTGATGGAATTACACGAATGAATACATTTTGTGCACTGGTTGAGGCATTGCTGAATACTTCCCAATGAAGTCAAATTAATTGGTGTTTCAGCGGACAGATCTAGGAGTGGGTGTCAAACAGAATGTCACTAGCCCCAGGAATGCGACACTGTGCTGTTTTTAATTATATGAATTTGCTTTATAACAAACATGTATTCTGGAAGCACACTTTTTTAGGAATGGAAATATTAGGAGCTCTCTAGTACATAAATGTCTTAACTGCTATGTTTTGCTTGTAACTGCATACTGAGTGTACTTTTGTTACACATGACACCATTGGCCATTGTAGATGATGTTTTACTTTTCTATTTATACATGTCATTTGTGCATGTGGGCACCCTCTTGGGAGAATCTGAGGAGCTAATTGATGGCAAGTTTGATGATTGTTCACAATGATGAAAATGGCATCCAGGCCTCATGGGGAACAGTGGATGGTGAAAGTGACATCAGTGAATACTATGTTGGCATAGGGACAGCAGAAGGTAAAGTTAGTTGTATATGCAACTTGGTTTCATGCAGCTCATATACTTAACTTATAAAATAATATAATATAATAATAATATAAAAATACCTAGACATGTACATTACAATGCAAATCCTATAAAGAAAATGTTTTTTTGTTCATGACTACCCTAATCCTTGCCAAGCAGTAAAAATAATCATTACTAATCTAGAGGACATGAGGTAAAATTAGTAAAGGATCAATGTAGATTGGATATCAGGAAGTACTCGTTCTAACAGAGGACAATAAATGTCTATGGATTGTATAATGGCTAGCAGCGTGAATATGTTTAAAAACAAGGTTGACACATCTCAGGAGGGCGGGCTGCACATAGATTAAAAATGTTGGACTCTCGATAAGCCAATGGCTTCCTTGTCCACTTGCCATCTGGGCCTTTGGCGTGGATGGCAAATCTTGTTTATCTAAGACAGTTAATATCTGTTATTACTATTTGCTCTGAATTAGGCAAACACATATGGCTGCTACATATTAGAAATGTAGTGAAATGTGACCATAGCTAGACAATATGCAGGGCTTACTGTAGAGTGCTGATGCTAACTTGGGTACATACTAGATATTCTAATTCTGTCGTAAGGGTCCAATTTTGGCTATAGTACACGGTGGGGTCAACGATATTAACAGTCACACAATCTGTAATAGGGCTGATTAGCTGATTATTTTAGGATGATTTACCCCCAAACCTCTCTTTGACTTTGGCAATAAATTGGGAATGTATAATGTAGATGTATTACTGGGCCTAGAAGTATATTTTTGGCATAGATTGAAAATGCCACAGCATCTGTCAAATATCAGAATAATTGTGCAACAATTCAATTGCTAATTTTTGCCACCCACTATTAAATAATTACACATAATATTTTATCTACAATTGCAGGCGGAAAGGGCAGGGAAATTAACATGGGCGAGATGACCCAAAAACTACAATTTTCAAGCTAACTGTTCAAAATGTTCACACCTGATGGCATGCAATTTTAGGGAGGGAGCTCGAGCCAGGTGAGATCCCCAGTATATCATAATTTTATGGTTTTGTGAATGCCCTGTAGCAACTGTTGTAGATTTATACCACCTGCAGACCAAAAACCAGACAAAAAACCAAAAACCAGACATTAAAAATCAGACAGTGCCTGATATATGAAGCCAGAAGACAGTGGAAATGTGAATGAAAATATCATTAATATTTTTAGGGAACCACCAGCATAATTATTAGTACTTTTGTATACCGTACTAGATGAATTTCTCTATCAGAAATAAGAAAATAGATCACAATTGTATTTCTCTCAGCATTATTACTACTTTTTCTTTGGCGTGTAGTCTGTATGTCAGCAAACATACATAATTATTATGAACTTTGTTTTTTCATAATTGATTATTCTACATTCCAGAGATTCAGACAGACATGGTGGTGACATGTGACACAGGGATACAGTACAGCTTGGATGATATCTCTGTCGACATTCAATTTGAGCCACCCTGTCTAATTTCTACACCCTAGAAGACTCCAGACGATATCCCATTAGCTGAGCCACCATCGCCCTCTCCCTCCACCTTGTCGTCACCAGTAAAGTCATCCAGCGACAACAAACCATCTGACCTCTCTATTCTGGATGCTGCAGAAGAGACCAATGATGAGGAGTCCAGTGATGAAGAGTTAGTATTATTGTGTACATTCTTTGGTTTTCCATTCCTCTGAGATTTTCAATACAACATTAGTGGGACATGGTAGTCGTGTGGTAGAGCGTCGGGCTTTCGGTCAAAGGGAACCACCTCTGCCGTTTCAAAGCTTGGGCAATTTCATTTACCCCACTTTGCCTGTGTCTTTCGGAAGAGACAGTAAAAGCTGTTGGTCCCTTCTATCTGATGTCTATGCCAGGGGAAGTAAAAGATCCCATGCAGGGAAATGGAAAAAACCAGTGATGGACTCACTAGCTCTAGAGAAGGACACTCTTAAAACCAGGAGGACCACATTGGAAATAAGTGTAGTTTGGTGTGCTTTAATTACTGGATATCAACAAAATCAACAACAAAGTCAACAACAACAACATAATACCTTGAATACTGTTTTAGTCATGTTAATTTTTACCAAAAAGTTCATGAGTTGCATCACTTAAAAATGTTTATTAAAAAATAATGCAATGGAATTTGTGAATTTTCAGCTGCAAACAGAAATCTAGTAAGGGCATCAGAGAGAAGCCAACATACATGGTTTTTAAGGATCTGCTAATGCAGCTCTTCCAGTTATGTGCTGAATATAGCCATCCAACTCAAGGCGTTATTAACAAGTCTCATAGAGATCATTCAGAAATGTAGGAAGTGTGGCTGCGTGAAGACTGGTTGGATGCCCAAGCTCAAATCATGGACGAACTCAGAGAGATTGGTGGGGGCCTTGAGCTGTCCGGAGATGCTCGGTTTGACAGTCCTGGACATTGTGCAAAGTGTGGCTGTTATAGTTTGCTGGAGAACCGAATGAACAAAGTACTGGATGTCCAGCTGGTGCAGGTATTTACCATATAAGCATGATTAAATATTTATTCACCAACCAGCAAAAGCCATTAGGGGTCAATGATATTGACTCAGCTTAGTTTAATACCATATATTCAAGGACTACCTACGATAGTAATAACCACTAAAATCTACAACTGTAATGATTCATTTACGTATAACAAATGCATTAATTAAAGTGAGTGTTTTGCATAAACTAGCTGTACCAGGCATGGGGCAATTAACTTGAAAAGTTAATTAATTAAATTACAATTAAATCAGAAATTTTCCAATTATATTAACCTCCCAAATTCTTCAATTAAATTAACAATTAACTTTAATTCAATTAACAATTCCATTATTTATGGTACAAACCAAACCAAACAGTGGCTTATTCCAGGTAATGAAGCCACTACTGAATATAAATTAACAGAGACATGTACAGTTGTTTTCTCCAAGTCTTAGCTCAGAATATACAGACAATTTTCTCATATACAGATTAACCCATCTTGAAATTAACTGGACAAATCTTATAATATTCACATATCCATACTCCCAATAAATCCTCAAAATATTGCAGTATATAATATTTGTAGTGTTTTATTTTCAGGTTCTAAGGCTGCAGTAATATTGGAGGAGGAAATGTTACACAAGAATGTGCTGCAAGATGTCAAGAAACTCACCACACCATCGTACTGTCAGCCTGGAGACTTTTCACAGTCTTGTCAATCATTTTGCGACCAAATACACCAGCTTTGACAAAGTTTATATATGGTGACATTTTATGCTCATCCAAAATTATATTTAATTAATTTATATTCGACAGAAAATTTTTTCCATTTGTTTTAGAAGTACAATATTCTTGTGAACATGTTAAAGTACACGAAAATGCTAATATTATGAAATTGATCTTTCTATAGGATATGTTGGTAACATCTTTGATTATATTCTGAAAGGATACAGAGATGGGCCCAAATAACCACTGGTTGAGCTATCCTAGCTAATGATGGAGATGGTTCAGTTTCTGGCACAACTTTTCACACTTATACTGCATGCACATAATACTTGTGGTGGGAGAAGCGTTTGTCACCTTCACGTGGTTCCTACTGTGGATCACGACAGCAAACTTTGCTGTCGTGTGAACTAAGAACAGCGCATACTGACACTATCTTGTCAACCGTGGATATTGTGTTTGTTTTATACTTAGTGCCTTGGTGCTCAGTGAAGTCATCGGTTGCTGACTCGAGACGGTAGGTGCACGGTTTTGTATCGAAAGGGAAATGTGGTTGATACCAACTAAATATTCGACTGCCACATTATTCAGCTTGACGTCCCAAATGATGGTGATATGGAGCCTGATTGTTATGAAGGAAACACATTTGGCTCGGTTTCATTATTGACAGTTGCAGACCCATGTTTTTTGCTGTTGTGACTAATTATGTACAGCAGGAACATCGTCATGTCTTCGGGATGGTCTACAACTGAGTCTCCTTTTCTGTCTCTGGTATTTCAATAGGTACCTCTTTGACAGCCTAGACAATGTTGATTAGTGCAACAAGGTAATGAACATAGCAAGTTACACGATCCTCTCATTGCTATCTCATTTTTTCTCCAGTGGGATAGTACTTTTGTATGTTAGTATGCTGAACCAAACCCCTAAGAATGTAGAATATTATATTACATAACATAGTAGCTGTCACACCATCATGGGACCACTACCTGAATAAATGAATTCACATGGACAGTACATTTTTAATTGCACATGTCCAAAATTGCTTCTTTCAAAAATATATACCTTGTACAAATATACATTGGGCTTTTAGAATCATCCTTACAAATACCTGTCTTAAGTTTTCATTTTGTTGTGTTTCACGTGTTGTGTTCATAAACTGTTGAATAATAACAGCAGATTATTTGGTAACAACTTTTTGTTTGTTTCACACATTATAATGGGAGTTTTTAGTTTTACAAAATCAGATAGTTTTAATATATGCAATTCACATTATAATCCATTTGTATAATGGCAATAGTATAGGCATTACTGACAATCCTTGCTAACTGCTTTTGTAGCAATGAAAATTATTATATTCCTTGCTTCTTTGCTTTCACATTTGAGCTAGCTCAGTTTCATTATAGCAACCACCCCTGGTCCACGAGGATGGGCGGTCCTATTAGCGCAAAGATCAATTCGAATTGCTTGACCCTTAACAGCGTGGGAAGGTGGACACGTCGCCATGGTCATTATGTGGAGTGTATCCATAATATTATGTAGTCAAAACTGGCAGTTGGGTCTTCATTGTGCGGTTTGAATTTCAAGTGTGCAGTTGTATTTTACGTTCCCATGGGCCACGGCAGTTTCGAGTGTTCAAAGTTGATTCGGACCTTCGAACGTTAGTATTTCTTTGTAATCTCTGTATGAACTGCGCCACGTGTTTGTCCAATGTATGCCTGCATATAAAATATTATGTCCTTTCGCGAATGGTTGTACTCTTAAAAGAGGGAGTTGTTCCGTTTGAATGGAAAGAAGCAAACATCATACCATTATTTAAAAAGGGTTCGAGAAATAAGTCAGAGAATTACAGACCAGTGAGTTTAACGTCAGTGATTTGTAAATTTGTTCCGTTTGAATGGAAAGAAGCAAACATCATACCATTATTTAAAAAGGGTTCGAGAAATAAGTCAGAGAATTACAGACCAGTGAGTTTAACGTCAGTGATTTGTAAATTATTAGAAAGGTTAATTAAAGACCATATGGTGGACTTCCTCGTTAAGCATAAATTATTAAATTCATCTCAACATGGATTCCTTAAAGCGAGGTCATGCTTAACAAATATGTTATGTTTTTTGGAAGAAATCACTAAGTGGATAGACGTGGGATCGCCAATAGATATTATCTACTTAGATTTTCAGAAAGCTTTTGACAAAGTGCCACATCAAAGATTACTACTTAAATTAAAAGCCCATGGTATCGGGGATAGCATAACTGACTGGATAGAACAATGGCTGACTGACAGAAGGCAACGAGTTGTAGTAGATGGAGAAGTTTCAAACTGGAAATCGGTTTTGAGTGGGGTACCTCAAGGATCAGTATTAGGACCTATATTATTCTTAATTTATATCAATGACTTGGACGACAGTATAACAAGTAACGTACTGAAATTTGCGGATGACTCAAAACTGTTTAGAAAGGTTAATACTGATGGTGATAAACAACATTTACAAAACGATCTAGACAGATTAGTGAAATGGTCTGAGAAATGGCAGATGTTGTTCAATTTTGGGAAATGTAAATGCCTACATACAGGACATGGGAACTTGAATGTAAACTATAAAATGGGAGATACTGTTCTGGGTACTACTGTAAAAGAAAAGGACTTAGGAGTTACAATAAGCGCTGATATGAAAGTTTCAGTGCAGGGTGGTATTGCAGCTTCAAAGGGTAATCAAATTCTTGGATTGATTAGAAGAAACATAACATACAAGGGAAAAAAGTTAATTATACCTCTTTATAAAGCAATAGTTAGACCTCATTTAGAATACTGTATACAAGCATGGAGACCATATCGTAAGAAGGATATAGATACGCTTGAACGCATACAAAGGAGAGCAACTAAAATGATTCCAGAACTGAGAGACCTTAGTTATGAAGAACGCCTGAAAGAATGTGGTTTAACAACTCTAGAGACAAGGAGGTTAAGAGGAGATCAGATTGAAGTTTTTAAGATATTGAATGGGTATGAAAATATTGATAGAAATATGTTTTTCTCACTCAAGAAGGATAGCAGAACTAGAGGACATGAGGTAAAATTAGTAAAGGATCAATGTAGATTGGACATCAGGAAGCACTCGTTCTCACAGAGGGCAATAAATGAATGGAACAAATTGTCTACAGATTGTGTAACTGCTAGCAGCGTGAATATGTTTAAAAACAAGGTAGACACATATCTCAGGAGGGCGGGTTATAAGTAGATGAACATTGTTGGACTCTCGATAAGCCAATGGCTTCCTTGTCCACTTGCCATCTGGGCCTTTGGCTTGGATGGCAAATCTTGTTAAATCTTGTTAAATCTCTATGCATTTGTTAGTGCTAGCAGAAAACTTATGGAACGAGACAGCGTCATTTTTACATACCCCATGGGGGAAGTAGGGGCATAACGGGATAGTTAAATATATTCAGCCAATTGAATAATCTATGAATATAATTTATACTGAAAGGCAACGTGTAATGATGTATATAATAGGATGAGCTGATGATAGGGTTATAAGATGGCGATATGAAATCTACCTAATATTTTTTCAATATTCAGCAGATAATTGTTCTTGTTATATCAAGAAACTGGTTACCTATCTTGTTATGACAAGAAACTAGTTATGCCACAAAACATGTTTGTGATTTGCACCATGTCCTTTCTACGCTTCAGTAGAGATCGTTTCCACTCCAGTTGCGTCAGCAATTATTTGAGTGCAACAAAAAGTATTTGACCCAAGTCCGTGTATTAGAATGTAATATTCAGGTCACGTTCCACCTCTAAACATGCACGCACGGACGCGTGCACGAACGAATGCACGCGCGCACACGCACGCACGTCTTACTGTTGACGTATTCGTGTTCATTGGCCCTGAGAGACTGCATGTGTTCGCACGTGGATACCATCAACGCAGCCTATCACGTTAGGAAACCATGCAAGTGATGGGGATTTCCTTTAATTCATAAGTGTCTCTCGAAACATATTTGACGTATCAATACGCGGAAAAAGTCATGTTGTAGGTATTGAGTTGCCTAACACAGTTATGTAAACTACGATAAATCCACGTTTCAATTGGTCGATATACCAGGGAATGATGAACTCAGCCGCCCTTTGTTTGGCAGATTTGTCCGAGCGAGTGAAGCACGAAAGCTTGAACAACGAGGAGTCCACACACGTGTGCTGATAGCCACCATACTGCCAGTGTCCCGCCCAGTCACCGCCAGCCTTAGCAGCTATTCCAGCATGTGACAGTTATACTGAAATATCAAATTGGATGATTCAGCTATTATATTGTTCTACGAAATTACCTGTGTGCTATCGACAGTTTAGTAAAGGTATAAACCACCAACAATTTCATAAAAGGGATCATCTACAAATTACGTACGCCAAAAATTGTCCGCCCCCTCCCCCTGTATGCGCACCGTACGCGTGACGTCTGACCACACAGGCAGTGTAATGCTAGCGGTGAACTAACTAAACCAGTCAACAATGCCATCCCAGAAGCCATGATACTGAACTTCCGCATAATGTTATAATTACCTTGATACAATTTTTATCAATGGTTTGACAACCTGGGATGAAGTTACCAGAAGCCTACCTATTGCAGTACCAAGCTGGCAAGCCGACAGCGCAAGCGGACAACTAGGCCAATTGCGTACGGTACGCATGCAGTAGCCTATAGACCCCCCGTGTATGCACTGCCTATGCAACCACTGCTACCAACTCCTCCTTCCTTGCTTACGTAATTTGTAGACAGCCCCGAAAAGAATAGCTGAGGCACCCCTTCCCCCATTATTGGGAAATCAAGTTTAGAGTAGCGTGATTCACATGACAGGCTTCTCAAGCAAATTTAAGTCAACCTAGATCTAAGAGCTGTGTATTGTCAACAATACGAGTTATCTTCAAGAATTAGTTTGTAATACTCAGATATCCTACTTTTCAAACATAATTGATTATACACACCTACTGAGATTTTATATTTTTAGTTGTATGAATAGCGTCGGGTGATCTTCATTCGCGTTTTACCCTTGTGTAGTAGGTACAGGTAGTTAGTGTCACAAGACAACAAAATATATGTTATTACATAGATGATCTATTACTGTGTAGAAATACAGGATGATTAAATAGCATCAGATGATCTATATGTATGCCCTTATTTATATTGATGTTAAATTTTATTTTTCATTCTGGTATTTGACGAGAAGTATACCAGATAAGTATGGTTAACACCGAAGAACTGTCATGTTGAGACATTGAGTGAATGCATTGTTAACACAGAAGCACTGTCGTGTGGAGACAATGAATGAATACATTGTTAATACGCACTCCCGGATTTGTCATCTGTTCTTGGTGCAAAGACCTAGTTAAATGTATCCTCTGGTGAGAGAAGTAAAATGTTAGTGGTAGCTCATTTCAATATACCATTTTATTTATGCTCACATAGTGATTCACGTGTAAACAAAGTAGGGAGTTATGGTTGTCTCGCCTAGAACGGACATTATGCGTTATCATTACCGTACAATAAATGAGTTGTATCCTACATAATTTGTCTTGATTTATAGTATGCACCAATCGACCTCTACAGAAATGTGTTTTCTCGTGTTCTGAACCTGTTAACATAAGTTTATGTACACGTGTTTTCACGGGGAAATGTGTCCACAGAATTTCGTGAATTCACGTTCGGTAAAACATGAATTGAACCAGTTGAAACACGTGATTTCTCATGTTCTGAACCAGAGTTAATAGTGTCTGTACACCCAATTTGTCCACAGAATATCGTGAATTCACAAATGGTACCACGTGAATTGAACCCATTGAGACATGTGATTTCACGTGTTCTGAACCACTGTACACACTTGTGTGTACACCCAATTTGTCCACACAAACCCGTGAATTCACGTACGATAACACGTGAATTAAACTAATTGAAACACTTGATTTCACGTGTTCTGAACCAGTTAATACACGTGTCTGTACACCCAATATGTCCACACAATCCCGTGAATTCACGTACGGTAACATGTGAATTCACCTTGAGAACACGTTAAATCACGTATCAATATTACTTGGGATATTTAATTAACGTCATGCTTGGATGCTGCAATTACTCGACGAAAACTATTCCTACATTTAAGATATAAGCCATGTGGTCTTTTTTGGTGGTAGGCAACGAATCACGACTAGCATTCATTACCACAGTTCACTCAGATATAAAGCTAGAGACAGTGGTGGAAATGTGGACGAATAATCTTCGCAAAATAATTGCAGCGTGGCTGAATGCTTCCCGGAGAAGTTGAGATGGTGTTGTAATGAACAGGTGTACCAGGGGGTGAACTGGTAAGCACGTTGAACAATCCCAACGACTGGATAGCGTGCTGTATAACAACGTACCTTTACTTGAGGTCTTCTTACAGGTGCTGCTGTAGCCAGAAACAATTATGATGGACCGAGAGTAAACAATATCACTAAAGGTCACTTCAATCGGATCGCTGTTGCCTATCCCCACTTTGTGTGTTTGCACAGGTAGGTGTCATAATGTCGAATTTCTGCGAATTGCTATTATATGAACTATTTTACTGGATATGGTGAGGTAAATGTTAAAGTGTATATAGACGGATTACATCAACAAGTTATGCAATAATAGTATCCAAGTGTGGTGTGGGAGCCCACATTGGAAGTTTATTGTTAGGCGTGGGGCATGAACAGGTTATGCAATAATTGTACCCATGATGTTTTCGCTTTTGGCATGGTACATTATATTAAAAGGGGTATCAACGTAATGGGACCGTCCACGACACGGTCGTTGTCTCCATGTCATGTTGACGGCCGACCTATAGAGCGTTCAGCCGACTGTTCAATTGCCTTCCCCGCGCGCGCGACACCAATGCGTCCGCACGAGCCTCCTCACGACACGTTATCCGTCTCCACGACATATTGACGGCTGGCGTACTGTATGTCCAGCCGACCGTTCAACTGTCTTCCCCGTGTGCGACATCAGAGCGTCCGCGTCAGCCGTCGTCACGAAACATCCCGTCTCCACGATCTATTGACATCTGGCCTACTATCGACCAGCCGACAACAACCTCGACATCACTGCGGTCGAACGTATTCAGCTGGCGGCGAGATCATGCGACCGACGGCCACATCTGTTATCATTCTATTCAACCCAGCAGAATGACGCGAAGGGTATTGTTGACTTTGTGCGTCATAAGGCACGCTTCTGTGAATATTTTTGTTTTGTTTTCTGAACATTATATTATAAGTGTGAAATACGCCTTTCTGCTTGTGACGAATTTATTAACAGTGATGTCTATTATTTCATTTGCACCATATCAGTTAGGTTTTGATTAATTGTAAACATATTCATGTTGATTACCTTGGTATTGTTTTTCCTTTGTGGAAATTTCTTACACTCATATGTTGAGTTTAATATAAGTACGGCCCAACCCTGGTTTTGCGTGGACCACCACCGAAATCCGTGACACATAACTAGACATAACCGCCTTGCAAACAAACCAGTCGTGGTCCTCATTGGATTCATGACTGGAACAGATATTACAAAAACTGTAATGATGAATGGTGGGGAGGGGGGAGAATGTAATATTAGAATCAAAAACTCACTTTAACAGGTGTTCTAATAAATCAGTATTGGTGCTGAATGGTAATGGCTTTTGATTTGGTAACCTGCTTGAATTTTGTGATGTTATTATTTATCCTTTCCCTGTGCATCCTTCTTGTCAAGGGATATATTTATTTTGATAAGCATGCTGTACTCAAGAAGAGTACGTCATTTATATATGAGTACAACCATATGGTAAAATGGATATCGCTCAAACAGAGATAAATATAATTGGTTGATTCTGTAATTTTCCTCTTCAGAATATCAAAGTGTAGGTGTGATCTGTGTCACTGAAGCAGTTCTATGTGACTTGTGTGTTTGTGTGAGACAGGATGAAGGACTCTGCACGCTGGCATCTCTGTAACAGGATAGTGACCGCCGCCTTCCACTCCACCATCCAGTTGTGGAGCGTCATGATCAGTCATTTATAGATAAGTACAATAATCTGGTAAAATGGATATCGCTCAAACGGAGATACATATAATTGGTTGATTCTGTAATTTTTTCTCACCAGAATACCAAAGTGTGTGTTTGTGGTATGTGTCATTGAAGCAGTTCTATTTAACTTGTGTGTTTGTGTGATACAGGATGAAGAACTCTGCACACTGGCATCTCTTGTGGTGTCTGACGGAGGTGATAGATCAGGTGTTCCTCAATGCCAAGGTGCTCAACGCTGTCCAGGAGAACTGTAACATGATGGTGGCCGCCGCCTTCCACTCCATCATCCAGTTGTGGAACGTCATGATCAGCAATGATGGCGGCCTCGTCACGCGTGAGATAGGTCAGTCAGTGAGATAGGTCTGTCAGGAGAAAAGGGCTTTGAGGAGAATCCTGTCACTGTCATGGGCACCAGGTGTCTAAATGCTGCACCATAGTCACACAACACCATGTTTGTAGAGGGATGCTAAAAGTTGGCAAACTTTGTATTGAAATGTTGTTTCTCATAAGCATTTTATACACTATTTATGAAAATGTTTTCCACATCATTGAATTTATTAAATATAACTATTTACCAAGCTAATGGTGCTCTTCCTTCTTGTTCACCGCTTTATAGGGGTGAGGGTCAGGTGAAACATTCATCCTTCTTTTGTCCAACCTCTTTGTACTTTTTATTCGAAGAACCAAGTTGTTCTCACAAACTTGCAGCTGCAATTGTTGATGTTATGCCAACGCCACTGTCTCCAGACCATAGAGACATGCCGGTGCAACACGCTCACTCAGGATTTTCCCTCTCAGCATTTTCAAAACGTTTCTCTCCAACATGACTCCCTTTACCTTTTTCCAAGCATTAGCACCCGCTTGTATACGATGTCTCACTTCTACCTCTGAATGCCCATCCTCCATAACCTTTCATCTAAGGTACACAAAGCCATCCACTTGCTTGATCTCCTTACCTTCCAAACTGATGGTCAGCTCCTCTCTCTGGTGTCCAACCCACGTCCGTGCTTCTTGAACGCCCCCTTCCATTCCTCCAACAGTTCCTGTAGTTCTTGTTTGTTCTCTGCTATTTTGGCCAAATCGTCTGCATACACCATCTTCCTGAGAAGGTCCACAAATCCCATTGCCAATCTCCCATGCATCTCCAACAATTTCTCTACCAGCTGTCTTAATGCAAACATCCCATCAGTCGTTCCTTTTCCCTTTCTGAATCCCTGTTGTTCTTCCCCGAATTCTTGCTCTACTCTCTTTCTGATCCTCCCATCCAGGGTCCTCTCTAGCAGCTTCATGATGTGACTTAGAAATGCGATGCCTCTGTATTTCCCAGGTCTTGCGCATCTCCCTTCTTCTACAACATTTGGACAATTAGCCCTGTTCACTACTCGTCTGGTACGTTACCTTTCCTCATACATGTAATCACTACAGACAGACCAACATACACTTTTTATAGATTAGATAGAGTACACAGAATATGTAGTTTTCAATGTCTGCATACACATATTGAAAATTAAATAGTGGGAACAGTATCACACCCCTCAGTGTCTATATCACCCCCAAAACAATCTCCCTGCTTGCTACATTTGACTAGAATATTTAAACTAAAAGTTATAAATATTGACTAATTCATAGAAACTGCACTTAAGACGTCTCATTTAGATGTGTTGATTATATTTGTTACGCTAATGTGCAAGTTGTTCCTGTGAAGCAGGGCAGGTTAGGCATTGTACATTTCTTGACTGTTTTCAGCCCTGAGTTGGAAATGGATTGAGATAGCCTACTGGACAATTTCGGGAGCTGTGCAGCACCAAGAGTCAGTGGGACAGGGCCCACAGCTCTTCCAGACATTCACCGTACACACCAGTCACATCACCAAAGTGATGTTGTCAGCGAAGCATCTCGTCTCTGGTAGGTCCAATTCCCAGGTATATTTCTGGAGAAAATATTCAAATATACCTGGAAAAGCTTTGTTTCATGATGGTGACCATGTCACGCTTATGGCATGATTTTCAGTGGGACATCAATTACATATACTACTATATGACATCCACAGTTATATAAAATATACAAGTAAAAGCTTGGTTTTCTTTTCAAGTAATCCAAATTGAAGCATTGATTATAACCATATCAGCTTTCTTTTGATACGACGCGGCTTATCAGTAACTTGAATAAAGGAAAGTTAATCACTGTAGCTCATTGCTGTGTTTGCAGTGTGCTCTGAGTATAACCATGTACATACGTGGAACGTGACCTGATTCCTAGCCATGACCAGCACACAGCCCGGCTCAGTTGCCTTGGCATCATTCAAGGTTATCTCCATAGAGAGGGTGGAACCACACCTTCAGTATATCCACAGTAACAACTTTGGTAAGTCACATTGACAGGATCTAGAATTACAAGAATTAGATATTCCAGTAAATTAGAATATATTCGGTTACGTAATAAAAAAAATTAATTTTGCCTTTACCTCCCACTGTGCTGCGCTACAAAGTGATGTCCGTGTCGAAATGTGGATAACTATAGTTGTTGTTCCTACTGTTTTATTGGAAAACTGGGAATCCATTTTTCTGAGACAGGATCCGCCCGTTATGTGAAGACGAATGCTTTTATCTAGGAAAAGAAATCAAATTCACATTCGAGGAGCCACCTTAAAATGTTTATTTAATCAAATTACTTGGCCAGCAAGTTGTATTGTTTACTGATGTGATAATAACTTACTATTAACTAACCGTAATTCAATTATAGGCTTTCATATGCAAACACAGCCGCAATCAACCTCGAAAAGTGGACAATTTGCAGACATTCTGTGTGTAATGCAGTAGCAGAATAATATCCAGGATATACTTATGAAGAGATTTAACAAGATTTAACAAGATTTGCCATCCAAGCCAAAGGCCCAGATGGTAAGTGGACAAGGAAGCCATTGGCTTATCGAGAGTCCAACAATGTTCATCTACTTATAACCCGCCCTCCTGAGATATGTGTCAACCTTGTTTTTAAACATATTCACGCTGCTAGCAGTTACACAATCTGTAGACAATTTGTTCCATTCATTTATTTTCCTCTATGAGAACGAGTGCTTCCTGATGTCCAATCTACATTGATCCTTTACTAATTTTACCTCATGTCCTCTAGTTCTGCTATCCTTCTTGAGTGAGAAAAACATATTTCTATCAATATTTTCATACCCATTCAATATCTTAAAAACTTCAATCTGATCTCCTCTTAACCTCCTTGTCTCTAGAGTTGTTAAACCACATTCTTTCAGCCGTTCTTCATAACTAAGGTCTCTCAGTTCTGGAATCATTTTAGTTGCTCTCCTTTGTATGCGTTCAAGCGTATCTATATCCTTCTTACGATATGGTCTCCATGCTTGTATACAGTATTCTAAATGAGGTCTAACTATTGCTTTATAAAGAGGTATAATTAACTTTTTTTCCCTTGTATGTTATGTTTCTTCTAATCAATCCAAGAATTTGATTACGCTTTGAAGCTGCAATACCACACTGCTCTGAAACTTTCATATCAGCGCTTATTTTAACTCCTAAGTCCTTTTCTTTTACAGTAGTACCAGAACAGTATCTCCCATTTTATAGTTTACATTCAAGTTCCCATGTCCTGTATGTAGGCATTTACATTTCCCAAAATTGAACAGCATCTGCCATTTCTCAGACCATTTCACTAATCTGTCTAGATCGTTTTGTAAATGTTGTTGATCACCATCAGTATTAACCTTTCTAAACAGTTTTGTGTCATCCGCAAATTTCAGTACGTTACTTGTTATACTGTCGTCCAAGTCATTGATATAAATTAAGAATAATATAGGTCCTAATACTGATCCTTGAGGTACCCCACTCAAAACCGATTTCCAATTTGAAACTTCTCCATCTACTACAACTCGTTGTCTTCTGTCAGTCAGCCATTGTTCTATCCAGTCAGTTATGCTATCCCCGATACCATGGGCTTTTAATTTAAGTAGTAATCTTTGATGTGACACTTTGTCAAAAGCTTTCTGAAAATCTAAGTAGATAATATCTACTGGCGATCCCACGTCTATCCACTTAGTGATTTCTTCCAAAAAACATAACATATTTGTTAAGCATGACCTCGCTTTAAGGAATCCATGTTGAGATGAATTTAATAATTTATGCTTAACGAGGAAGTCCACCATATGGTCTTTAATTAACCTTTCTAATAATTTACAAATCACTGACGTTAAATTCACTGGTCTGTAATTCTCTGACTTATTTCTCGAACCCTTTTTAAACAATGGTATGATGTTTGCTTCTTTCCATTCAAACGGAACAACTCCCTCTTTTAATGACAAGTTGAATACTCTTGCAAGTGGTATACTGATTTGTTCTACTGTTTCTATTAGTAATTTTGGAGGAATCCCATCCACTCCCGGTGATTTGTTATCCTTCATTGCCTTTATTTTCTTAGCTACCAGTTCTGGAGTTACAACTAACAGACCTAAATAGTCAGATTTAACCCCTTGAAATTTAGCATCAGCAACTGGTAATGAACTAATATCTTCTTTGGTAAACACTGAACTGAAGTAACCATTTAGGTCTTCCGCCATTAAAAACCCCTGTGATATTATATTTCCAGCACTGTCTTCTAGAGGTCCAACCTTGTCTTGTACGTTTTGTTTACTCCTGACATATGCATAAAAACTCTTGCTGTCATTTTTTATGTTACATGCTAGTTTTTGCTCATAGCTTCTTTTAGATTGTCTGATTTCAGTTGTAGCTGCATTAAGTGCCTCTTTGTATTTTGCATAGTCTTCTTCCTTTCTGGTACGCCTATAAACCCTCCACATAGTGTCTCATAAACAGTATTTCTGGAATATTGTCCGTGGAGTTAATGATGAGATATTGTCCAGATAATATTGGTAAGGATACAATCAGGAGGGTCAGCGAACATACCATGACTCGTGCAACTCTTTTGCGCACCGCCGAATGACACTAAACATTCAAACACTACCACACCCAGTCACTGTGCAAATATGCGCATGGAACAATTTTATAATATTTCATCAATTTATGAATGGGAAGGTATATTTTATTTGCAAACTCCATTTTTAATTGACAACTATTATAGCCTGTGTACTATAATAATATTTGCATATGTGTTTGTATGTATTATTATTCAGGTAAAGTTTCGACCACATTTATATGGACGAACCAATGTGGTACATAACTCCGTATGTTATGCATGGTTGGGCAACCTAAACTGTCTTTACCACGAACTGTCAGGGCGATCAGGGCGAAATGCCCCAGGTATATGGGTGGCTGTCTTGCCCCAGGGTGCACCAATATGGCTTTTTGGGGTATGCTTCCTACTGCAAATGTTCATCCTCCCATGGTCGTCGGCATACTGCTTCGAATGTTCATCCTATCATTCCACCATGATTCAACATATGTGTTGCTCATTTACATGTTGGTATTGTTCTTACGTAATATAGCTATCTGTAATATAGATGTAATGTTTGGTCGAGTTAGAATTATATATTTTTGAAATGCAACCATTGGTTGATTCAGACAGAAAAGGAAGCATTTATCTAGACTGTTTTTCTTACATCTATGCGTAACAAGATATTTGTAAATTTTGTTTTTTAACATATTCACATGGCCTGCATTAACAGAAACTGTAGATAATCTGTCCCATTCATTTATTGGCCTTAGGGAGGATGAAATGACAACTTCTGTGTATATCACTCCAGACACAAGGGGAAAATTAATGAATTCGGTTTTGCTATAATTGATGAAACCATGCCAAAGACATATCACGTTCCATCTATTCGTATTTTAGCGCCTTTGTTTTTAAAGACCTCTGTCCAGATATACAGATTATTGGAGGTTTCATGTAAAGTCTCTCAATCCCGCTGAGCCTCAAAAATTGTATGGTAATTAAACTGAATTAATATTACACAATTAATTGTTTCAGTAGTATGAGGGAAAGTGAATTTTGGCAAAAGTGTACCCTGTACGTGAAAACGCCTACATACAAATGTATTTATTATTACGTTAACTTTAAATAATGTCAAAATTATAACTTATGTTTGTTTGTGCAGTCGGGGTTCCAACAAAATGAAGGCATTGCCACATGGTTCCTCCTGGAAGTGTTTAAGGACAATCAGTGCGGACAGTACTGGTGACACAGCAAATGATAAAGACTGAATTTATACCATTCAGTGAACCATGCAGACTTGAACGGATCCAGACACTGGGTAGTGGGTCCAAGCAGTGTATAGAAAGAGACCATTTCGTTGCTGAGGCTATCTGCCGCATTTGATACCATTGGTCAAAGGACGACTTATTAAAAGCATGTCAATGTGGTGTGGCATAACTGGCACAGAGCTGGTTCTCATCATATTTAACTGATAGATACAAAAGAATGAAGATAGCGAATTGTTTCTCAGCTGCGCTCCCTACTTCACATAGTGTTTCTCAGGGTGTTTCACTCTCTACGCTACTCTACTTGGCTCTGTTATCCAACTTCACAACTTGGATCACCAAGTGTATGCAAATAAATCACAGACCTATTCTATTTTGTCTACACGAGATGCAAATCACTTCCAAAACTAGCTCAGGGATCGTCTCCACAAAATCTTCCCACATTAAAGTTAAATGCAAGTAAATCCGAGTTTGTTATTATTGGTAGGGTAAATGTTGCATGTCTATTTGAATCGATTAGGTGTGCACAATATGTTGCAAGACGTTTCCTTATGTGTCAGACTTTAGATTGCATTTAGAGAAGCACAGTAAAATCAAAACCTGTGGAAAGCATTAGCTTAACAGTGTGACCTGGCTGTTCTTCGAAGAGAACAAATTTGCATATGTGCAGGAGTGTCATAAAACACTATCATTATATAGCCTTTTTGTTTTGGGAGTGACGTAGAGTGATATAATGAAAGCATTGAGTTACTAAAATGCAAGGAAGGACATCAACATAATAATTTACATGTAAATGATTAAGGATTGACAGACGTTTGGTACGATGACAATAAAACTGATGCCGATTGATCAACTAATGCGAATCGAGAATAATAAACTGAATCTGAATATGTAATGATCGATATTCTTTTGTTTAAAAAATAAGAGACCAATGACGTGAGTGACACTTAGCCATTATCAGCCATTTGGTTGCACCTCCTATCGGTCGGTGGAGAGACCAATCCACAGTCACCGAATCTCTTATAGTTGCGTATCGAGCAGCTCTCAGGGGAGAGGTTTGTCGGCCCCCAGACCATTGTAGTTCTCCACCCAAACAACTCACAATCCCTATGTGTTGAGCTAGCAACCTCTTCTGACAACACGTCTACCCATTTATATAGTAGGTACACCCTTTTTATGTGAATTTGTGGTGTGAACTCTTGAAACATGTTCACTTTACATTTATCTGACATAACATTTACTAATTAAACAATTTAGTTAATTAGAATGTTTCTTAAATAGCATAGTTCATGTTGTAATGGAGCAAAGTGTATAACATGCATAAATAATATTACTAGTCTATGTTATTGGTATTCATTTATGCAGATTTATTGGTGGAAATTATGCGCATGCGCCGGAAGTGATCACTCTAAGATGGCGTCTACTACAGCGTCGGTCGAGTACCTGTTATCAATAAACCTACTTAACCCTGCCTAAGGAATACAACACACTCCAAGTGGAAAAGGTTTATTATATGGCCAATAGTATCATCGAACAGTTGTGTTAACTGGGTAAGGTAGGTAAAGTAAAGACTCTCCTGGACAGGACACTAGTCAATCGCAGGTACCTTCCAAACAGTGTTTGTACTCATTTGCAGCTGAGTAGACTGAGGCAAAGTAGGGTAAACGAAATTGCCTAAGCTTCGAAAACGAACCGTGCCCAGTGTGGGTCTTGAACTCACAACCCTTGAATTTAGAGTCCAACACCTTAACCACTAGGCCACGCCATGTAGTTCACTTTCTTAATTTACTACACAACTATTGGTCATTTGTGTCTTTGTATTGAAGGAATAATGCGCAGCAAGTGCTCGGATATTCACGATGATGTCCGGCAAGGCCTGATATGAAGACAACTTTGCTCGCATTGACAACGGCGAGTGAAAACCCAGACAACACAATACCACGCAATTAATTACTGCGCATTGTTTGACTGTATGCGTTGACTGTCTGCATCGGCTGTATCTTGTTTTCTGCTGCCTACTGACTGCTTGCGACTGTTCAGCTATCTCTCCATGTAAGACAACACTGCGTCCCGCATGAACCATCTTCACAATACGTTCGTCGTCTCGACGTCATGTAGACGGCCGACTTACATAGCGTTCAGCCGACTGTTCCAAGTGCCTTCCCCGCGCGCGCGTCAACCAGTTCGTCCGCACAAGCCGTCGTCACGACACGTTAGCCGTCTCTACGACATATTGACGGCTGGCGTACTGTGCGTCTATCCGACCGTTCAACTGTCTTCCCCATGTGCGACATCAAACCGTCCGCGTTAGCCGTCGTCACGAAACGTCGCCGTCTCCACGATCTATTGACATCCGGCCTACTATCGTCCAACCGCAACAATATCGACATCACTGCGGTTGAACTTATTCAGCTGGCGGTGAGATCATGCGACCGACGGCCACATTAGTTATCGTTCTACTCAACCCAGCAGAATGACGCGAAGGGTATTGTTGACTTTGTGCGGCGTAAGGCACGCTACTGTGACTATTTTTTTTCATTTGTTAATTAAGTATTTTTGTGCGTTTTGCTGAATTTCAATATTTTGTGCACAATTGATAAACAAATATAACGGTAATGTTTGTTATTTTTTTTGAATTGTGACTGAATAATACTAAATAAAAAGATAGCCGTTTAAAACATATTTTTATTATATAAAAATACAATGCAATATCCAGACATACTCCTACAGGACATATTCCAATGCAGACATTTATCCGTGCGCATTTCTTAAATTTTTCTTTGGAAAATACTAATAATAGGGTTTGATGTGTTTACTTTGAGATTGTAGCTCCTGCTCTAAGCTGACATTTTTAATTGGTCTGCCCTTTGCTTTGTGTCAGTTGGGAATGGGAAGAGAGGCCATATAAACGGTCCTTGCCACCTCATCTCCAACCCATCACAACACAAGGGGTGTAATTGGCTTGCTAACTCTGCAACGTTTCACTGAATGTCTGTGCATTGTTTATTGCTTCCTGGCTGTTACCAACTTACTGAAAAGGCTAATTGCTAAGGCTACCCACCACTAGCACCACTGATCAAAGTGTGTGTGTGTGTGTGTGTGTGCGTGTGTGCGTGTGTGCGTGTGTGTGTGTGTGTGTGTGTGTGTGTGTGTGTGTGTGTGTGTGTGTGTGTGTGTGTGTGTGTGTGTGTGTGTGTGTGTGTGTGTGTGTGTGTGTGTGTGTGTGTGTGTGTGTGTGTTGAAAATAACTTGCATTTATGTAAAATATTTACGAAAATTTAGAGCAAACATTAAGGTACACTGTCAGGTGTGGAGATGACATTCTACCACACAATGATCCCCATCAACACCTGGCATCAGCCCCTGAATGGACAAACATCGGCGTCGCATTCCCACTCGGACTGCCGGGTAAGTAACCCTGGTAAGTAACTGTTTCTACGCTAACAGTTTGTGTGTGTGTGTGTGTGTGTGTGTGTGTGTGTGTGTGTGTGTGTGTGTGTGTGTGTGTGTGTGTGTGTGTGTGTGTGTGTGTGTGTGTGTGTGTGTGTGTGTGTGTGTGTGTGTGTGTGTGTGTGTGTGTGTGTGTGTGTGTGTGTGTGTGTGTGTGTGTGTGTGTGTGTGTGTGTGTGTGTGTGTGTGTGTGTGACAGTGAATACTGAGACTTAAAATATAAATATATAAGCAGGTGTTATTATTAGTCTTGATTTTAAACTCATGTGAGACTTAAATTATATTTGTATTGACAATTCGTTCAGGTAGTTTGTGATATGAAACGTACTGTAATTGATTGTAATTGAAATAAAATTTCAATTATACAAAATATAACAATTACAATTACAGCAACATTTTGAAACCATAATCAATTACAATTACATAATTGGACCCAGCCCTGGAAACCATATCGTAAGAAGGTTGTAGATACGCTTGAACGAATGTAGCGGAGAGCAACAAAAATGATTCTAGATCTGATAGTTATGAAGAACGCCTAATAGAATGTGCTTTAATAAGCATACAGACAATGAGTTTAAGTGGAGATAAGATAGAAATATTTAAGATATTGAATGGGTATGTAAATATTGATAAAAATATGTTTTCCTCACTTAAGATAGTACAACTGGAGGAAATTAGATACAATTAGTAAATTATCAGGAAGTTTTCGTTCTCACATAGGACAATAAATGAATGGAACAAATTGTCTGCGGACTGTGTAACTGTTAGCAGCGTGACATTTTTTTACACATAGATAAAAATTGTTTGAGTCTCGATAAGCCGATGGTGTCATATTGTATCTTTAGATATACCTCCTCGAAAACCGTATAATGCTGTAACCCATCAACTCTGCTCCGACTTAGAAGTAGCTTACTGAACTACATGGTTGCTTCACAAGAAGCGAAGCCAATTAATCTTCTGCTAATACTATGTGGGGACAGCAAGACAAGCCTGAAGTAAGAAGCCATAAGTGACACGTTAAACCCACTTATTAAGAAATGCATTCTATTTCTACTAGCACTTAAATTTACTACAACACAAGTGAAAACCTTACTATGTAAATAGCCCGTGTTCGCCTTAAACAAGAAAAAGTCTTCTGTATTATGCGGGTTGGAGTTACAATAATACAAACCATGTTTTCATATAAATATAACTAGCTTAACATTATTTATAATATTTTTTATTTTACTTATATTTTCTTTCGGAAGATGCTAATACCCCCCGGATAGCACCCGCAGGGGGAAGATACGCTACAAGGGGAGATACCCTAGGGTATCTTCCACCCTAGGGGGAAGATGTCCGGGTGGAGAGATATCCTGCCACACCGGCAAAGGCTATATACAATGTTTCAGTTATTGTTGTTACGTTTAACGCTGCATATATATACCCCTATGTAGGCACATGCAGAAATAAGGTTAAATGCTGTAAAAATCCTTGGCCAAGCCTAAATAATAACAATATTTAGTAAGTATTTACATTATTTGGCTTTCTACATGGAACCAAGGGCCTCGATCCGAGGCATGTGCACAAGAAATTGTGTAGCATTTGCACGAACTGCCGTGACGGGCGCATAACCGTCGAATACACATTGAACGCATCGGATTGTGTATCCGCTGGATGTGAGCTGTGAATGTGTTATCAATCATTTGAGCAAGAAATGTGTATTCAGACAAATCCGGTGGTAGTGCATGCACACGGACACAGCTTATACGTGAAAAACAATATATATGTGGTTAGGTTACTAACAAGTTTATAATTATTTAAAAAACTAAATATATCTTTGGTGTAACCCCATAAAATTAATATGCATATAATAAAAAAATATTTTTAACACTTAAATTTTTTATAATATTTAAATGATCATGTAATGAATATGTTACTGTAAAGAGAGTTTATTAACTTGTAAATTTATATAAATTTACTTAATTAAATTAAAGTACTTATTTAAATAAACAAATAGAATGTACTCATGACTGGGGGTCTGTGGATAATGTATATTACAATGGTGGTTTCCTACCAGCTGTCATCTGTTTCATAACTTTCTTTATTCGCATGATACAGAATTATTCGTAAGCATATGTTTATTGTTGTGTAAAATGTCATTGTTTATTTTTTAGGAACTGCAATTACTGCAATGGCGGGACGACCAGCAGCTGCGACATGGATTGTGCCACCGAACACGATAATGGCTGCACCGGCGATGACTCTTGAGCGACTGGGGCCATTCCAGCTTAGACTGATGTTGGAAGGCAACATCAAGTTGATAATGGAGTGGATGGCTCGAAGGGGGTTGCTCCACAATACGTACACATGCCCGCAATGTGCGATTCCGTGTAGCTTGGTGGCACAGCGAGATGCGCAAGACGGCTACCGCTGGAAATGCCGACAATGTCATCGGAGAGAAGGCCTCAGAATAAACTCCTTCTTCAAGAGCAAGATTGCTCTGGGGAAGCTTATGTGGTTCCTGTTTAGTTGGGCATCGGAAATGCCCATGCACAACGTGGAGTGGCACCTGCCGATTTCTCGGAAGACGTCCGTCGACTGGACGAACTTCATCAGGGATGTATGCGCCACTGACGTCGGGAGGAATCCCATTCAACTTGGCGGTTTCGACAACAATGGAGACCCAATTGTTGTCGAAATCGACGAATCGTACATTTTCCACAGAAAGTACCACCGTGGACGGTTTATGAACGGTATGTGGGTGTTCGCGGCCATCGAGCGGGAGAGCCTCTGATACGACAGTGGTGCCTTCCTGGCACACACATCATGTCCGACGGCTGGAGAGCATATAACAACATTGGTCAGTTGAACGGAGGTGTGTACCCGACCGATGTTGTAGTTCACCAACAAAATTGTGTTGACCCAGTCCACCCTGACATCCACACGCAGAATGTGGAAAACCTCTGGATGAGGGCGAAACGGAAGCTTCGTCGTCATTTCGGAACGACCAGAGCCCTCTTCACCACATACCTGCAGGAATTCATCTGGCAGCAACGCCACATGGGACACGAACAGCGCCTGTCAGCATTGCTAGTTTGCATTCGAGCTCAGTACCCATGAATGAATGCAAACTAGCAATGAACTTGCATCTCCTAACCAAACGGCTCTTTTCATAGCCAACCATGCTATGGCAAGAGTTGTTACATCGAATGTGCATGATATTTTGTGTCTACATTTAATCTTTCTATTCTATTTCTTTTGCAGGTATGTGTTATACATTTCACGTGTAGTTCACTTTCATGCACGCATAAAAGATGCGTTCTTTTACATTTTATTATATTAACAATGACATGCAATGAGATGCCCCATTGTAGTTGCGCATGCGCATAGCATCCAATATAAACAGAATTTTTTATTACAAAAACAATAGTCTTTGTTCACGAAAAAACAGACAATTTAACCCATGCATTCTTTTACATTTTATAATATTAACAATGACATGCAATGAGATGCCCCATTGGAGTTGCGCATGCACATAGCATCCAATATCAAGCATAAAACTTTCACCAAAAAATAATATTTGCAACATCAAATATTTAATTAAATAAACTATGAAAAATTACTTTACAATTAACTGTATGTGCTCTACAAATGTTGCGTTTAATGGAGAATATTTTATTTTATAATTATTTCGTTTGAAAATTGTTTGAGCCTACTTTCTCTTTTTTCTCTTTTAATTAATGTTTTACGATGCGTAAGTGTGCGCTCGATACGCACAAAGATCTCCTTCGCGGTTCGAGGCGTGACTAATGCGCAAATCGCACACGCGCCATCTTTAACATAAAAAAATTTTTTTTAAATATTTTTATAAAAAATTAGTTGACAATTTTAGTGTTGTATTTATGAAAATACCCCATATTTTGTGAAACACTTGTAAGATTTCCTATATCTCTGGCACAGCAAGTAGTGTGGGCTTTATGACTAAAGTGCATATGTGCAACTCAGCCCACTTGAAATTCTTCCCCTCACATACGGGGGCATGTCTCGGTGACATATCAATTAATGTGTAGCATTGCGATGTGGATTTCCTTCTGTGATTTATCGAGATAAATGTTTTTCTTCGATTTGGTATAACTTTCATGACGGTTTGTGAGATGTCGGAAATTAATTAGGGCACGGACCACAGTCAGAATCCATCTGCCATTACATACATAAAGAATCCCAAGGAAAAAATTCATTTTGCAGATAGGGTTTATTTGTGAGAGCAGAAATTGTGTGGATGAGTGAGTGGAAGTGATGTTTTTGTGCACGGTAGCATCTAAGCTTTGAAATGATGCCATTTGTCAGTAGGTATACCAGTTGCGTAAGGACACAGTGGCTGTTAGGCAGGATGTACTCACATTTTGGAAACTGGGGAATTTCATGGCAGAAATGTAGGGGCGTCATGCTTTGAATCAATTTGTGCGAAAAGGAGGTGTCATTTTCACGAATTTTACACACCAGGTGTCTTAGTGGGTCTGTCATTTTCTGTGAATTAAAAAAAAATTGTAGGATAAATTTTCAATGTAGGCGCAAGAATGTTATAATGGTCGTCTATGGGAAAAGTGACTGTGGTCCGTGCCCAGGACTTTTAGATGATTTCAATAGGCGGAAGGATTTTTGGCAATTTTTTCACCACAAGGCACGTGTGCATAGTAATTCATGCAGAAATTGGTAAACATTGACGGACATGACACGCTCAGCCATTTTAAGAGTTAGAAATTTCTAATTTTGACTAAACTCGATTAACATGTCAATGAAATGATGGTAACGGCAGGTAAGAAATTTCAGAATTTTTGATGGTAAAGTTTTCTTATAATCATGCAGAACGTTAACATGGCCACCAATGCTATGGTAAACAAAACTACACGAAACCATCGACGGCACCGTAGACTTAGACATCGCACTGTAGATCAGTCCTATAGTATAAACTATACCAAAAATTCCAGCTGAAGTGTACTGAAATGATGTACAATGCAGAAACAAACAGTTATGGTTAACATTCTATATTGTTTTTTTAATAAAATATATACTCGAGTTTCCTAACTTCTTCTTCGAATCGTGCACCTTTTGTTTTGTTCGCATATGAAAGGTTAGCACAACTATCCGACTATTATTTTCATAAATAAATTCATATTTTGTTGTGATACGATGCCCACAACTGCAACTGTCAGTTCAGCATAAACCCTGACCTCCAATAACCAACCAATAGTTGCAGAACGATAAAAAAACGCATTGCCACGGAATTGTGCGACGCACGAATTTGGGACATGCAACCATATAAACAAGTGTTTTTATTTTACATACCTTTGGAAATCATGAATATTTCTTGTTCTGCTTAAAATACAAATAACACAAAAACTATGTATGCAAGAATTGAGATTTTGGCATGGTTAGTATCCATCATTTGTAGATGTTAGATAATAACAGACTTACTACCGTATATAAATTCTGCCACAATCTGTCATTGCCATTGAAGCCTGAAGGTGTGTTTTATGTGTGAGATTGAGCCAACGAATGAGTTTAACAATAAAACGTGTTAGAACACAAATAAATATTATTTGGATCAGTAACACACCTACATATATGAGAACTTTGAAGTTTCTATGTTGTTTGCAAATAGTTAAAAGTGGCCTATGTATAGCAGCCAAAATGCTATGGCCATAGAGATAAAATTCCCATTTATTTGTATATGAAAAACAAGTTCAGTGCCAGTGTAATACACCATATTTGGATTCCCTATTCAAATGGCTTAATGTTGAAAAAAAATTTTTTTATTGACGCTTCACATTACAACACAATAGGTGATTTTATACCTATTCCATCTGTAGTAAGAAAACTACGTAAATATTGTCAGATGCAAAAAAAACTTCTGAATACATAGTTCTAGATTATATTTATCAGGTGTGTCTAACCTGAGAAGTTTTCAAGGTATGTATCTGAAATCTGCTGAAAATGTAGATATATTGGTACACATTGTCTATGCAAAATTCTACAATTTTTACTTATACAAAATAAATTTGGCAGAAAGTGGAAATGGTCATAACTCAGAAATTAATCTAGCTACATCTATATGGTTTGACATGTGTGGTTACATAGACCAATACATTAATTGGTAAACTGTTCGTAGAATCCAAAAATGCGACTGTCACAAGAATTTCTTATTTTGATTGATTCGAGACAGAATGCCGCATTGTCAAATTTGTCTTGTCATGTCTGTTATCTAGACCTATGAGGATGTGTATTTATTAATTATAATAGATGTGTGTAAATTTTGGGGTGTAATTTAAAATCAGGTGTTAGTCAAATCTTAATTGGAGTTGAATTGATCCAAACATTGTGTGACTTATAAGAATTGATTTGATAACAATCAAAACAGATTGATTTGGATAGTCTGGAATTGGATAGTCTGCAAATGTAGCGGAATTTAATTAATCGTCCAGTTCATATAAAACGTAAATGTTTTGATATAAATATACACATAAACAAAGAAATGTATTACAATGTATTTATTATTCAGACTTACTTTCACTTAAAAAACAAGGTGTGATCATCTTATTTGGAAATCAAAACAGAAATAGCACCTGCTCTACTAAGTCTAAGACTAAGACTAAGTAAACAAGTAATTTGTGGGACAACACAATAAAACTTTAAGTTAAGGTAGAAATAGATGGTGCCATCCGCGTAGATCGGGTTATGTTTGCGCGTTGCAAAAATTCTACTCGGTCCCCGATCTCCTACTCACCGTACCAATCGCGCGCGAGATCGGGAACGGGAAGGGAGCCGAGATCGGTGCGCTTGCAAAAACTCTCTATTGTCACGTACCTACTCTAATTCTATGTTAGTTTTGATCGAATTCCGCCTCTTTGGAGCCACCTTTTCAGCTGTGCATCTGAGTAACATCCATGACTAATTAAGGACCTGATTACGATTAATTTAATATGACATTCGTTAATTTTATCATATTTTATGTAACATGTTTGCAGACACAGTTTGTTGTGTACGGTGGATGGCTACAGTTTTGGCGCGCTTTTGCATTTACCTGATTCTTCGCAGTGCGATAACATTTTGTAACGATGGCTGTTATTGGCCAGTCGAAAATTAGGGTCATGGGTAGCCGAGGCTACCATTAGAGACGCAGTAACTAGATAATAATATTTCATTGGTTATAAATAGCCAATGCCGCCATCTGTTGGATAATAAAAAAGCAAAGCCATTCGCCAGATGGCGCTAATGGTCAAGAGCAAAGCAGATGTAAGCGCCTAACGATTGCAACGCAACTGATGTAGTAATGACTGCGAAAACCAACAAAGATCGTTCAATGTATGTATGACAGATCCTGCATTAATATGCATGAACAATTTTAAGTAGGAGCGCCTTGGAAGTAGATAGATAATGTCATAATGCAACTTTCCACCGAATGGGAAACAATTACACGTAGATTAATCATTACATTTAAGTTTTAAGGTATGTTTTGGACATTAGAGCATTCTCTGAAAATAAGGGCCGATCGGATGCTTATTTTCAGAGCATGCTCTGAAAATAAGGACCGATCGGATGCTTATTTTCAGAGCATGCTCTGAAAATAAGGACCGATCGGATGCTTATTTTCAGAGCAGCTATGTTATATCTGCTACATTTATATTTGTATTTTTAAGGAAATAATTGCTTTGTAGATGGAATAACGTGGAGAAATAACTAGATAAACTCATAACTGCACAGCTTTATTTTCAGAGCATGCTCTGAAAATAAGGGCTGATCAGATGCTTATTTTCAGAGCATGCTCTGAAAATAAGGGCCAATCGGATGCTTATTTTCAGAGCATGCTCTGAAAATAAGGACCGATCGGATGCTTATTTTCAGAGCATGCTCTGAAAATAAGGACCGATCGGATGCTTATTTTCAGAGCATGCTCTGAAAATAAGGGCCGATCGGAGGCTTATTTTCAGAGCATGCTCTGAAAATAAGGACCGATCAGATGCTTATTTTTAGAGCAGTAGCTCTGTTATATCTGCTACATTTATATTTGGATTTTAAGGAAATATTTGCTTTGTAGATGAGCATGCTCTGAAAATAAAAATGACAATGCAAGTCCAATGTAGATTAAAATAGGCCCAGAAAGGGCATTTTTAATTCATTAATCAATAAAAAAATAAGTCCAACACGCAAATTTCCTGCCCACCTCCATCGTGGACAAAATCAGCCGAGCTAATGAATGCACCTGCACGGGGAATAGGAAATCACGTTTTAATTATTCCTACTTTTATGACAAGACTGGCTTGCCATACATCTTCCATAAAAGGCAATTACTAGCATGTGGCCAAGAACATATTTTGCTCAAACAAGACTATCGTTTTTGTTGTAAACATAGGCTGTGACATCTCCATCGCAAGATCAATGGGATTTCAAATGGGAATGGGTTGAATTTGACACCGGTGACCGTACAACCAAACTGTCGAGAGTTGGCTGCCTGTGCGGCCACATGATATGCAACTTATTAATCAACGATTACTCCCCAGTTCCCTGATGGAAGCGGCTAGACATGCAACTAACTCATGAAGCCACCAGTTGGTGACTTGGTTGCATTCACACATACACAAACAAACAAGGCACCACAGTCCCTAAACATTCTTGGATTTTCAAAAAGCTGCTGGCAAAGTGCCACAAAAGAAATGGGTATGTTTTAGCTTGGGTAACTGACTTTCTTTCGAATGAAAAAATTAATATTATGGTAAGAGGTGTATATTCTGCATGGCCATAGCTTGGTGTTATTAGTATTAGTGAAGATATTAATCAAATTGATGAATGAATTGTGTGAACAGAAAATTGGCTTGATAAAACAGATTGAATTGGAATTAAAATTCACAATTGAATTGACACCTTTGATAAAAACATGTGTATTGGAATTGAAGACAATTATTTTGCCACAGGTCTAATTGGGACCTATTCTCTTTTTACTTTATGTGAATGATATCCCATCCCAGAAACATTTAACAGTAATGCCAAAAAAATTATCTGATGACAATTATCTGATGACAGAACATTAAAAACAAAACTTGTGGTATTTTACAAGTTTATTGAAATATTTTTAGTGCATGTAGAAAAACGGTTCTTAAATTTCAAATTTTTTTTAAATTACAGTGTCATTGTCAATTTACCTTTATCAACATCCAGTCCAAGGGTAACCTTGATGACTCATCCAGTGGACGTTGCTTAATCGGGGCCCCTTGCTGCATTTACAAACCATGCAAGATTTAACAAGATTGCCACCCCAAACAACAAGTTCCAGATGGCAAGTGGACAAGGAAGCCATTGGCTTATCGAGAGTCCAACAATTTTATCATCTATGTGTAGCCCGCCCTTATCAAATATCTGTCAATTCTATTTTTAAACATATTCACACTACTAGCATTAACACAATCATTTGGAAGTTTGTTCCATTCATTTATCACTCTCTGTGAGAAAGAGTACTTTCTCATGTCCAACCTACACTGCTCCTTAACTAATGCTTCTTTGTGTCCTCTGGTTCTACTGCCTTCTTTAAGTTTGAAGAACATATTCCTGTCAACATCCTCATAACCATTCACTATTTTAAACACTTCTATTTGGTCTCCTTTTAGTCTCCTGGTCTCTAATGTTGTCAAACCACATTGTAATAAGCGACTTTCGTAACTAAGGTCTCTCAATTCAGGAATCATTTTAGTTGCTCTTCGTTGTATTCTGTCTAGCTTGTCTACGTCCTTTTTACGATGTGGCCTCCATGCTTGAATACAATATTCCAAATGTGGTCTAACTATTGCTTTGTACAAGGGTACAATTAGCTGTTTCTCTTTATACATGATAGTTCTCCTAATTAGCCCTAGAATTTGATTTTGTTTCGAAGCAGCAATCCCACATTGCTCTGAAACTTTCATGTCAGCACTAAATGTTACTCCTAAATCCTTTTCTTGTGTGGTTCTACCTAGTACAGCATCCCCCATTTTATATTCTTCGTCCATGTTTCCATGTCCTATGTGTATACATTTACACTTCCCAAAATTTAATAACATTTGCCATTTTTCTGACCATTTAACTAATTTATCTAGATCATCCTGTAAACTTTGTTTATCTGTATCATTAGTAACCTTTCTGAATACTTTTGTGTCATCTGCAAATTTGAGTACTTTGTTAGATATGCCATCTTCCAAATCATTTATATATATTAAAAACAGCATAGGGCCTAATACCTTGTGGTACCCCACTCAAAACATATTTCCAGTTTGAAATCTCACCATCTACTATTACTCTCTGTTTTCTGTGTGTAAGTCACTTTTCTATCCAGTTGATTACATCATTACCTATGCCATGGGCTTTTAGTTTAAGTAACAATCTTTGATGTGGCACTTTATCGGAAGCTTTCTGAAAATCTAAGTAGACAACATCCACTGGTGACCCGTCATCTACCCACTTTGTAATTTCTTCAAAAAAATATAAGAGATTAGTTAGACATGACCTTGCTTTTAGGAACTCATGTTGAGATGTATTTATTAATTTATGTTTTACAAGGAATTCTACCATGTGGTTTCTAATTAATGTTTCGAGTAATTTACATACAACTCATGTTAAACTCACTGGTCTGTAATTTTCTGGCTTGTTCCTCGATCCCTTCTTAAATTCTGAAGGAACTATTCCTTCTTCTAGTGACAAGTTAAACAATTTTGCAAGCGGTGTACTAATTTGCTCAAAAATTTCCTTAACCAGTTTTGGTGGAATCCCATCAACTCCAGGTGATTTATTATCTTTCATCTTCTTAATTTTCTTTGCTATCATTTCAGGAGTTACAGATAACTGCCCTAAATGTTCTGATTTATTGCCCTCAAATTTAGTAAATGGAACTGGAAGTGAGCTGATATCTTCTGTGGTAAAAACTGAGCTGAAATACTCATTCAGGACCTCTGCCATTTGAAACCCGTCTGAAATTATGTTTCCCCTGTTGTTTTCCAGTGGTCCGACCTTATCTTGAACTTTCTGTTTACTCCTTACATAAGCATAGAAACTCTTGCTGTAATTTTTTATATTACCTGCCAATTTTTTTTCAAAGGTTCTTTTAGATTTTCTAATTTCAGTTGTAGATAGGTTAAGTGCCTCATTGTAATTTGCATAGTCTTCATCTTTTCAGGTACGCCTATAAACCCTCCACATAGTTTGCTTAAACACTATTTTTCTAATAGCTTCCTTTGACAAGTGTTTCTTTCTAGACCGTTTTCCTTGTTTTTTCAAGGGAACAAATTTATCGATGATACTCTCAATTTCATATTTTAGAATATTCCAACATTCAATTGCGGTCTTATTCATCAGCATGTTATTCCAATCTAGCTTTGCTAAGTATTTTCTCATATCTTTATAGTTACCTTTGTGGAAGTTTCTCCTATACGTTTTTTTATTTTTACTTTCTGATTTTACATTGATGTCAAAATGTATTTGATTGTGGTCGCTGTTACCCAATGGTCCATGTATTTTTACATTGTCGACTAATTCTTTTTGTGATGATAAAACTATATCTAATACATTTTCTCCCCTGGTTGGTTCTAGCACGTGCTGAGTAATGAAGCTCTCCTGAATTAAAAATAGAAATTGTCGGTCCTCACCCCCTGTACTCTCTAGAGATTTCCATTGTATGTGTCCATGGTGAAAATCTCCCATTATGATACATTCCCCTTTACTAACTTCCTTTTAGCATTTTGTATTTTTGTGTTATCCTGTTCGTTTATGTTTGGACTTAGGTTAACTAATCCAATAGTTAATTTTGAATTTCCTGAAACTATTTTGCACCAAACAGCTTCATCGTAATCTGCTTTGCTTTATAATTTTATTTCATAAGCCTGAATCTAACATATAAAATAACTCCCCGTCCCCTTCTTCCTATTCGATCTCTCCTAAACATTACGTATCTTGTCAATCCTAATTCAGCATCTGTAATGTCTGTGTTGGCCCATGATTCAGTTATACCAATTATGTGAGGGTCAATATCTTCTACCATAATGTTTAATTCGTTTTTCTTATTTACTATACTCCTTGCATTTAAACACACGCATCTATAACCTGCTTCAGACATGTTTTTCGGACATTCTGTTATTGGTTTATCTGTACTAGTGGCCTCTTCTCCTGCTTGAGGCATCTCTAAGTAACCCCACTGCGCTTCTAGTTTAAATAGTGTTTACCACCAAAAATATTTGATATGCTACTCATGCCACTGTCTACTGCTGCTGAGAATCCATCCGCAAATACTGCTGCCCCCTTTCCACTTAGATGAAGCCCGTCCTTCATGTACATATCCGCCCTTCCAACAAAACTTCCCCACAAATCCACAAAACCAACTTCCACTTCCCTGCATAGCTTCTCAACTAGATTGTTAATTGCCATCCCCCGGCAATTTCGATATCTATGACCCCTCCTTCCTATTACTGGTAAAATCCCTGACAGTATTACCTGCTCAACCCACATCTGCTTTAGTGTTCTGACCAAATTCCTGTATTTCCTAACTATGACAGTTGTACCCTCCCTCTCTATGTTATTTGTCCCTACGTGTACTAAAACAGATCCACCCTTGCCCAAACCCATGATGTTTTTTACCCTCTCGGTTATTGCCTCTATTTTGGCCCCAGGCAAGCAAACTACCACGTCATCTCCCTTGTTTAAAACTCTTGTCGGTCTTCCTAACTATTGAGTCCCCCACAAATACCCTCGCTCTCTTTCTCACCCCCTCTATCACTGCCTCGGAATAGCTCTTCCGATGGATCCCCTCCATCACATTCTGTCCTGCAGCCTTGTCACTTGGTGGCAGACTGTTATCAGGCTGTCACTCACTCATCAACCTGTCACCTTTCCCTCCCGTTGCCTGGCTAACTTGCGCTCCCGTCGCCTTCCCTCCTGACATCCTCCCTCACTCCCATCGCCTTAACTATCGTCTCCTTGCCCCCCAACTCCTTCGCTACTGTCTCCTCCATTTCCCCTTTCCTTCGACCAATTTGTCTTCCGTCCCATTTCTTTCCTTCTCGTCTCCTTTCGTCCTGTCTCCCTACGTCCTGTCTCCTTACATCCTGTCTCCCTATGTCCCGTCTCCTTACGTCCTGTCTCCCTACGACCTGTCACCTTACCTCCCCTCAGCCTCCTCCCAAGCTGAGGTGAGCTCTCCCTAGCATCTCTCTCATCGTCTTCCCCCACTTTATCATCTGCTGTCCCCCCACCAGAACTACTGGCACAACCCACCTGCTCCCTTCCCACCACTGCCACAATGAGCAGCCTCAGCTGTTCTAACTCCACCTCAAGTTCCTTCATCCTCGTACATCTCCTACATTCAAAACTAAAACTATCCGTCTGAACCTCAGCCAAGGACTTCTCACACCCGGACTTGACGAAGTCCACCCAGTTGCTACAAGCACAGTGTATAAGATTACTACTTAAATTAAAAGCCCATGGTATCGGGGATAGCATAACTGACTGGATAGAACAATGGCTGACTGACAGAAGACAACGAGTTGTAGTAGATGGAGAAGTTTAAAATTGGAAATCGGTTTTGAGTGGGGTACCTCAAGGATCAGTATTAGGACCTATATTATTCTTAATTTATATCAATGACTTGGACGACAGTATAACAAGTAACGTACTGAAATTTGCGGATGACACAAAACTGTTTAGAAAAGTTAATACTGATGGTGATAAACAACATTTACAAAACGATCTAGACAGATTAGTGAAATGGTCTGAGAAATGGCAGATGTTGTTCAATTTTGGGAAATGTAAATGCCTACATACAGGACATGGGAACTTGAATGTAAACTATAAAATGGGAGATACTGTTCTGAGTACTACTGTAAAAGAAAAGGACTTAGGAGTTACAATAAGCGCTGATATGAAAGTTTCAGAGCAGTGTGGTATTGCAGCTTCAAAGGGTAATCAAATTCTTGGATTGATTAGAAGAAACATAACATACAAGGGAAAAAAGTTAATTATACCTCTTTATAAAGCAATAGTTAGACCTCATTTAGAATACTGTATACAAGCATGGAGACCATATCGTAAGAAGGATATAGATACGCTTGAACGCATACAAAGGAGAGCAACTAAAATGATTCCAGAACTGAGAGACCTTAGTTATGAAGAACGCCTGAAAGAATGTGGTTTAACAACTCTAGAGACAAGGAGGTTAAGAGGAGATCAGATTGAAGTTTTTAAGATATTGAATGGGTATGAAAATATTGATAGAAATATGTTTTTCTCACTCAAGAAGGATAGCAGAACTAGAGGACATGAGGTAAAATTAGTAAAGGATCAATGTAGATTGGACATCAGGAAGCACTCGTTCTCACAGAGGACAATAAATGAATGGAACAAATTGTCTACAGATTGTGTAACTGCTAGCAGCGTGAATATGTTTAAAAATAAGGTAGACACATCTCATGAGGGCGGGTTATAAGTAGATGAACATTGTTGGACTCTCGATAAGCCAATGGCTTCCTTGTCCACTTGCCATCTGGGCCTTTGGCTTGGATGGCAAATCTTGTTAAATCTTGTTATAAGTACAGTGTATAATTTTTAATCTGCGTGCAGCAATTATCCCCCAAAATGATATGTTGCATGAGGAATCTAATATGACTCACCTAATGTACAAGGTGCTATATCACTTGCACACCTACTGGTCACGCCTACTGGTCACGCCTACTGGTCACTCCTACTGGTCACTCCTACTGGTCACGCCTACTGGTCACTCCTACTGGTCACGCCTACTGGTCACTCCTACTGGTCACACCTACTGGGGATGCCTACTGGGGACACCTACTGGTCACGCCTACTGGTCACTCCTACTGGTCACTCCTACCGGTCACGCCTACCGGTCATGCCTACTGGTCACTCCTACTGGTCACGCCTACTGGTCACTCCTACTGGTCACTCCTACTGGTCACTCCTACTGGTCACACCAAGTTCAACCTGTGTATCGATGAACTCTACATGGTGCTGCTTTCAATAATACAAAATGCATTGTACATGTACATTGTACATGTCATACATGTACATTGTACATGTCATACATGTACATTGTACATGTCATACATGTACATTGTATATGTACGACGCTGGGAATGAATGGCAGCAAGTCCATGCAGACATTCCAGATTGCCTTAGTCTTGTATGCTGCCCTAGACTAATTTATGAAGTGTGCTAATGGTAACTAAAGATCATCTTCTTGCAGTACTGTACTCCAAGAATAATAGCTGCTGCATACTTCCCCTTGTCAGGTGCATTCTGGAGCAGGTACATAATAAGCAATTGGTACATTGTTTTGGGATTTGTGACCAAGAAGTCCAACCAGGGCCGTAGCACGCTCTCAAACATTGGTCAAGCTGAGAGGATATTAGCAGTGGTTAGATGTGAATTTTTTTCTGAATTTAACAGTCAACTTCCTCTGCAAAAAAATTATTGGCAGGGTTGATGCCCTACCACTTGCTCTGTCCCTGCAAATGGAATGCTTACACTGACCGTCTTCTGGATGAAGTGTGTATTTGTGCGTTCATCACCTTACACTTTGTCTATGTGATTACCGTAAAATCCTGTGTGCACCACAGAACGAGTGGCAATGAATCTGTCTTTGTTGGAATGGTCACAAATTGTGTACTTCTTGGAAACTGTTCTTGTTGAGTTGTGAATCGGATGTGCATTTTCTGTGTGAAGTTACCATGGCTAGGCAGAATTCCGTGGGATGAATGAAGTTGCCAAAGCTTAGAAACAGAGCAAGAGGATTCCAACCCGGGTTGTTTCGATTGAGCCCATCATTCTAACCACTATGCCACAAACCCCCTAAATTACTTAACCATGCCACCGACCCCCTATATTACTTAACCATGCCACTGACCCCCTACATTACCTAACCTGTTCGCCAAATACCCTTATACCAGCTAACATCTGAACTTACTTTAATTTGGTTTTCCTTCAGGCTGATTTGTGCTATGCCGTGTGTAACTTGACTACTGGTAGCAGCATGGGGAAGAAGAATCAAAGAAATAAAATAAACATGATTTTATTAAAATCACCTACTATATCTGTACAAAATTACACGAACTGCAGAATGAGCATCATATGATAACATAACATCAACACATAAAGCTGTGTTGATTGACATGTTTATCTGACTGCCTGATAGTGCAAGGACGGAATTCTACAATTTAAATCATCCTACATAAGTGATCATAATATTATAGTCATGATTTTCATTATAACATTAAATACAATCTTGCTCATAAGCCAAGACTTATGTCTGTGGCGTCACCAGCTTGAGGTTTTCACATTATTTCTTATGACAATGACAATCTTCCTTCCTAATGTATTCACACATATATTAAATCGTGACATTTATGTTGATTTTAACAGCCACTTTGTACAGATCTAATAGTAACCATGCATAGAATCTATAATAAAACATAACTGCAAATAAACAAAGAACACAAATTTAAGAGCATCAGTTAAAAATAGTTGGGCTACTCTAGTATTATAACCAAAACAGCGTTAGTGTTGTTTAAAAAACCAATATAGTGTAACGTAAATTAATATTAATAAATCAGATCCATGATTAAGAAAATATTAATACAGTTAAACCTTGTCGTGTCAACTATTTGACTGATCCAAGATTAAACAGTTCCAAAGTGTTCATTCCTAGAAATTGTGATAGGAGTAGTCACATGCTCATAAACTTAACAAAGTACTTCAGTTGTTTAGGTTTCACTTTAGATTATAAAGTAACATATTGTTTCAAATATGTTGACTAGACTAATTCTGAATGGAAAACCACCAACATGGCCAGGCAGAAATCCTGTACAAAACTTATTTATAACTATAATGTACTAGACCATGGAGTAGATTTTACAACATATTCAGTTGGTTTTTTATCCCTCATTCATTATTTAATTGTCATAAAATATCCCATACTGTATTGTAAAAATATTGTTTTAATGTGTAAGAAATTAGTATTAAGGTACCATAAACCTATGAAGGCCATTCAGAATTATCAGTATATACATGATGACATATTTTGTTATAACAGTTAATAATTCAAAACAAAACAACAGAAAATCAGTGTGTTATCCTAAAATCATTGCATAGTCAAATAATTTTAAAATCACAATAACAAGGATTAAAATAATTTGGAAATTATATTTTTACCTGGATAACTGTGCCTACATTAAAACATGTAAAGCGCATGCACGCACGCACGCACGCACGCACGCACGCACGCACGCACGCACGCACGCACGCACACATTGCTATGCAAATATAAACAAAACATACTGCATTCTTCTGTATACACTAAAAGTATACATGCGTTACTGAGATGTAAACATACATACAATCTTCAACACACCACTTTTATACTATTCACAAAACTATTACTGCTGATAGCATCAATATATAGCAGAACGGTGACCTCAGATATATACACTCATTTACATGCATTCAAACATACAGACATGTGCACCCACTTTCGACATTCATTGCATGCAATGTTTAACATTACACGCTACAATAGCACTGATTCACACACTACTAATACTTAGTGGTAAAGGCAGAAATTATTATTATTTCACCATTAGCCTTTATAAAAATTCTAATATCATGGACTCATTGCATGTTTTCCAGATATGCAACATGTTCACATTTTTACTTGACTGACAACTTGTAAAAGAAACAATGCCACAATATCACGATGAGACGATGAATTACTTAAATGTTATCATTATTTCGAACTTCTAAAAAAATTCCAAGTGTAAATTTAAAAACATAGAACTTTTAATACTGAAATTCTGCAGAAAGAAAACCTGATCCACAAATTTCACACTCTGCAGGATGAATAAGCTGATCCAAAAACATTAAATACACAGCTCACATGAATGGCCGGTTCCTACACCAACCAACACAACCAATCAACAAGATATACCAGTGTGTGAAAATGTTTCAAAAACAGAAGTAGGTTCAATTCTACATGAAACAAGACACCAATGTCGTTCCCAAATGTTGTGTGTGGTGAAAGTATTCAACCACGTAAACAACCCTGATCTGCACACATTTGCCCTACCCCTTGTTTTATCACATGAAGTTCCAGGTCACAGTGGCAATCTCATCGACGACCTGAGCAATTAAGCACCAACATTTTTAACCATCATCGTCGCCCTCAGTTCGAGGTCCAGTAGTACTTTTGTTCACCCGTAGTTGTCACACGATGGTCAAGAATAGTACATGCAGATTTCAATAAATTTTTTGCTTGTCTCATTTCAGATTCATTTTGCGACAATTTGATCCTATCGACATTCTAGCTCATTTGTACAAATTTGCTAATTAGTTTCGGTGAAATCGTCGGACGAAGTAGTTTAAATAAATTTTATCAGATCCAGTAAAAATTCATTGAACAAATGTTAAATGTGGTTCGGCTCTACATACTATAGCATAAGGCTATTCATACTTTTACATGTTATCAGATCTAATGATCAAACTCAAGTTATTTTGTTGGCATCAATCGTTAAATCGGGTAACTTGCAAAAGCGAGAATACCCTTATGTCCTAGTATGGAATGGTGGAGCCACTTTAGCTCCCTTTTTGCTGAATTTCGAGTGGGCCAAGTTAAAAATAATTTAATAGTTTGTCATAAAAATAAATACACATTTGCACAAATGAGCCAGCATGTCATAGTGGATAGAAGATAGGTTCGATTTTTCAAGAAATAATTCTGAAACGACAAGCAAAAAATTTAATTGAGCTTTAAACTGCCTACCACCAAACACCTCATATGAAAAGAACAATAGAAATGAGTGTCCCTTAGATGAGACAATACATAAGTCATGGGAAGTAAAATATCCCACATGGAATAAATGTAATGTATAACCTGTCATGGACTTAAAGAATGGTACTTTCTGTTTCTAATCTAACCTACAACAACGTAAGCCGATTAAATCTCAAGAAACTTTTCTAATATGAATACATGTTCAGCAGAGCGCTGTATTTAGTAACACAATGTTCATTACGATTAGTGTTTCGACAATTTTGATTACGTTTACAGTACCTCAGAAAATGTTGACTATGTTTACAGAAATATGATTACATGATATTTTCAGAATTGCTATAGGAGCATTACTTGGCACGATGTTGGTCAACATTATCATAATGTCACTGTGTGATGCTATTAAACATGTTAATTTGATCTCAATCAATTATAAGGATTGATTAAAAAAGTACAGGGCATTATTATTATTGTGCAACACAGCTGTGGCACCTTAGAGACTTTGACAATGATTACATGCTTACAATGTAGTTGTAATTATTACAACAGTTCTTCATTGTGATGATAATCATAACTGACCCCCAACCCTGCTTACAGCCAAACACAGCTGTTTGGTGGAGCTAGTTGGGTGATAATAAGGGACAAGGCTGACCTGTGGTTGACCTTGAACATCAGGACAGGTGATACTTTCCGCAAAATCTGCAGCCACCCATAAAACTTCCCTGCCCTAATAATGCCCATCCTGCATCCCACACTACTCCCTAGTGCGTAAACATGTCTGTGTTTATGGCAACATAACCATTGCTATTGGGTACAAGTTTATCACAGTTCTGTTGCATGTTCTGCATATGATCTGAGGGGTTTGGAGCACAGATCTCAGCACCTGGAAGAGTGTGCGTTGAGTCAGCTTTTTTTTCTGTCAAACTGTCACTGTCACTTGATTTGGCATAATCCACGCATCCGGGGTTTGTTATGCCGTCTTTCCACTGACCAGGGGTGAACGTTATGGACGGGTTCACGAGTCCGTTACTGTTAACAGTTACATATCCATTGCAGCTGGGCATGACTGTCTTGTGCTCTTGCTGAGGCTCTGTCACTGGCTGCCCTTTGCTGTCAACTGACACATAGCCTGCGGGAACTTGTGGGGAGTCGGTGGTCGACGAATGCAGACTGGAGCTGTCAGTGTCATCACTGATCTCATCCACCAGGGGGACATGTTCGCCTTCATTGCCATTGTTAACAAACCAGTCGTCATGCCTCGCCTTAGCATCGTAATCGCCGTGGCGATGATCATTGTCACCACTAGTAGGTGTGTCGATGTTTGTTACTAACAACCCCGGTGGTTCATCTGATGTTGGGCTCTCCAGCGAACCGTTATTCTGTGATATTGCTGCACCGGTTGCATCAACAGAAACATAGCCACCTAGTGGTGGATTAGGCACACTCTGTTTGTTCCTCAATTGTCCACTCCCTCCCATGTGGTCCCGTTTAAGGCTACCATCCTCTCTGTCTCCACAGTGGTCTGACACAATACTGTCATCAGCCCCACTGAGGCTGTCAACATCGACGTCATGAACAGGTGTTGTGAAGCCACCTATAAATGCATAACAATTCTCTGAGCCGCCATTGTAGTAACTCTGGCTGCCACTAGGTGCACTGTAGTTCAACTGAGCATCATCATAGCAATTCGGTTTACTATTCGCTGCAGTGCTCCCGGTGGCTGGTGTGTCCCCGTTCGCATCAACCCGCACATAAGTGTCCCCACCTTTTTTCACGGTACTACCGGGCGAACATATTGCGTTGTGCAGAAACACTTCATCGCACTCTTCCACTTCCTCTCCAATCGTCGAGGGTTTCCCTGACATCAGCGGTGATGATTGCATACCCATTGCATTGCCATTGGGATAGAAACTGATCTCGTTCTCGCTGTAAGTTGGAGTAGCATTTTCATCTGTGGACAGACTGCCTGTGCCGCTGTCTGCAGACCGGATACTGAAGCTGATCTGTTTCTTGTATCCCCATCTATCCTGTAGTGATAACAACACACAACATGTACTAATACTGATAAACTGTATGCCAGTGTACACTCATGTCCTGAGTAAGACCCTACTCAGGGGCGTTTATATTTGAAAATATAACTTACATTTAAAAATGCTCTTGTGATGTACTGTACACCTAGAAATTTTCGCATTTCAAGTTTTTAGTTTTCCACAAATTCACAAACATTTATCGTTCCATCAAAAATCACTTTAGGACAAACTGAAGATAACCTATTAACAATTGCAAACCAGCAACAAGAGTCTCCTTCCAAAACCCAAACATTCAAAGCAGCAAACTTCTATGTGTACAGTACCAGAGCTGGCAATATAATAGTAATTAGCATCTCATTCATAAACCACAGACTTCAAGACACTACTTATAAAGCATATACAATTAAAAGACAAAACTAACTAGTACTGGTTATCTGCATTTAAATTGAAATGCCTATAAAAGCATAACATATATATTTAAGTACTGGTGCATTAAAGGTATGTAGATTAAGTAAAATAAATAGATCTAGAAATGTCATAATTAGCAATATTGTTAATCTTGCAATAACAGCACTCTCATGTTTTAAATGCATGCCTAAAAAATTGGAAACTGTCAATATAAACTGTTTATTTTTTAGCAACAGTGAGTAAATGTAAAAGTAAATGCAATAAAAAGAGTAAATTGAAGAATACTTTTTAGGTGCACAATTAATTTGGACTAGGTTTTAATACTTTAGCCTGCTGATTGTCTTATATTGTTTGTTTTATCACCAGTGTACTTAACAATAAGTCCTAAAACTGTTTTATCATCAGCGTACCAGGGCTTCACGTTTGAAAACAACAGGCGAACGATAAATCGCTTGCCTAAATATGCCAAATTAATTTAGGCGAGCGATTTGTTGTTGGTGGCGCCATCATTTCCCATTCGGATTCTGTCGTTGTCGCCATGAAATTTTAATTGGTACTTGCTGGCGCTATGACTTTTGTACAATGAAATAAATGCTTGCTTTAGTAAACCCCATTCATTGCAATTGGTGAAACGGTTTTGAATGGCAACATGTCATCGATCACCATAGGCGTAGCCTAAGCAAGGCCAGTGCAGTAGCAGTGTGCTGTGTCTGTGCCCTGTGCCAGTGCCAGTGACCACGATGCGGCACTGCCAGTGGTGTGCTACTTCGCTTAGGCGGTTTGAAAATTGCAACTGATATTCACAAATATGCCACATATAAGAATCAAATGCATAGTCATAAATGCAGCTTAGTAGGGAACACCAAACGCACAACTCAAACTTGGTGCGCAAAAATATGAATTCGTCATCCGCACATGAAACGGTGAATCGATGTTAAGTGGTACCGGAGATGTGCATCATTCAGAGCGGTTGAAAGACGAAGTGGAACAATTATTAAAATTTTCAATGTTTCAAAGCTTTTACACTCCTTGTCAACTCAAATGCATGTTCAGTAGCTCAGATCCAGGTTATTATTTTCGATTTCCATTACAGTCTAGACCTAGTTGGTCAATCAGATCGTAATGAAATATTGTTGATTCCTTATCTATTCCATAACTGTACATGTATTTTATTCAGTTCGACATACAACAGTATGTGACATTTAAAGATAATACACATTGACGCTGGTCCACTCATTTGATAACTTCTTTATAAACCGTGCGGCCAGCACATCGTGGCTTCAATGGTGTTTTTGCAATCTTGGTGCAGCGGGCTGCGATCGCCATCCCCGGTGACGGATGATACGTGAACTCTGACTGTTGGAGTCCGAACACTTCGTTATAAAGAGAGTAGACTTTCCTAGTGAATCTTATACTCAAGAAACTCTTTGTCAAGACGAACACTTGCAGGCAGCAAGCGATTTTAGCAATTGACGCGAGCGATAAATCGCTCCCTAGATTATTGATTTGCACGAGCGATAGGGAGCGAGAGCGATCGCTCGCCTCAAAAATGATGCCCTGGTGTACTTAACAATAAGTTTTATCACCAGTGTACAGTGTTCTATTATACAGTAAACAGAAACCCACAGTAATGAACGGGTTAATACAGAATTCATTATGGATACCATATGGATATTAACATTAATGACCAAGAATGCAACACTTACATAGCCAGTCAAAGGTGCATCGCTGGCTGTACTCATTTGTAAACTCTGCAATACATGAAACAGTAGCCAGGTAAGTATGTAGCCAGTCGAAAGTGCAGCTAGAAATGTTTTGTACATTTTAACTGCTGGCTTTAATACCAGTAAGAACCAACTGTCGGCATATGGCTTTCAAAAGTAATATAACATAGATAACAATAGTAACAAGTTCTTGTAATAAACTTGTATACAAACATGTATTCAGTACTGATTCTGGGAGGATTACAGCCACATTCCTTATTTATACTGATTTGGCATATTTCCAGTGAAATTATACAGAATTTCAAGTCAAAAATGTGGATTTCAATCCAACCAAAACGGTTGTGTATATTTTTTATGTAACAAGGGTAATTAATCAAAGCGGAAATAAAGTTGACTTATGACATTTAACTCCAAACAGGGCTAACATAGGAGTGGAGTTTTCCTTCTCTAGGTTTTTCCATTTCCCTGTGTGGGATCATTTACTTCCCCTGGCATGCATAGACACCAGGTAGATGGGACCAACGGCTTTTTGTCTCTTCCGTAAGACACAAACAAAGTGAGGTGAAAAAAACTGCCCAAGTTTTGTCGACTTGAACCCTGGTCCGTCAACTGACATTCCGACACACTACACATCAGAGAGAGAGAAAGTGTTGCGTGTGTAGAAGTGAGAGCGACACTGACCCTGCGTCGTTCACTGGGAGCTGGCAACTTGATGGACAGCCCACTTGAGTACCAGTGACGCAGCTTGCAGCATCTCCTAGGACAACAGAAACAACAAAATGTTCAGGTTAGACTCTCAAGATCACATTTTCAAATAAATTTAAGTATTGTTCAAATATGAAACAGCAATGAGTTTACATGTTTATAATCCTTGATAAATCAGATGTGATTTGTAAAAGTTATAAAACTGAAGTGAAATTTTGGTTTACATCGTAAGCTATTCGACCTGTGCACCAATAAACAAAGTGTTAACTTTCCTTCATGATCTACTATAACCAAATAAATGTATTTTTGCATCCGTAAAGTGCACCAACAAACAAGTGCTTACTTTTGTAATTATAACTATCATCAATTAAGTATATTCAAACATCAAACAAGTGTTAACTTTCTTAATTATAACTATCATCAATTAAGTATATTTACACATCAGTAAAGTGCACCAGCAAGTACAAGTGGTCACATGTTGGCTACATGTGATTGTGCACCAGCAAGCACAAGTGGTCATATGTTGGCTACATGTGATTGTGCACCAGCAAGCACAAGTGGTCATATGTTGGCTACATGTGATTGTGCACCAGCAAGCACAAGTGGTCACGTGTTGGCTACATGTGATTGTGCACCAGCAAGCACAAGTGGTCACGTGTTGGCTACATGTGATTGTGCACCAGCAAGCACAAGTGGTCACGTGTTGGCTACAAGTGATTGTGCACCAGCAAGCACAAGTGGTCACATGTTGGGTCATATGTTGGCTACATATGGTTGTGCACCAGCAAGCACAAGTGGTCATATGTTGGCTACATGAGATTCTGCACCAGCAAGCACAAGTGGTCACGTGTTGGCTACATGTGATTGTGCACCAGCAAGCACAAGTGGTCATATGTTGGCTACATGTGATTGTGCACCAGCAAGCACAAGTGGTCATATGTAGGCTACATGAGATTCTGCACCAGCAAACACAAGTGGTCACGTGTTGGCTACATGTGATTGTGCACCAGCAAGCACAAGTGGTCATATGTTGGCTACATGTGATTGTGCACCAGCAAGCACAAGTGGTCACGTGTTGGCTACATGTGATTGTGCACCAGCAAACACAAGTGGTCACGTGTTGGCTACATGTGATTGTGCACCAGCAAGCACAAGTGGTCATATGTTGGCTACATGTGATTGTGCACCAGCAATCACAAGCGGTCATATGTTGGCTACATGTGATTCTGCACCAGCAAGCACAAGTGGTCACGTGTTGGCTACATGAGATTCTGCACCAGCATGCACAAGTGGTCATATGTTGGCTACATGTGATTGTGCACCAGCAAGCACAAGTGGTCATATGTTGGCTACATGTGATTGTGCACCAGCAAGCACAAATGGTCATATGTTGGCTACACGTGATGGTGTACCAGCAAGTACAAGTGGTCATATGTTGGCTACATGTGATTATGAAGACAACACTTTGAACATTTTCACCCAGAGTAAACACTTATTGTGCAGCAGATTATCACTTATGTCTGTTGGGGAGTCTTGCTAGAGCAGACTTGTTTATTTATGTGGAAATCACACTAAGAACTTACATGAAAAGGGTGACAACACCAATGATGAGAAAGATGTCGCCAATGACAACAGACACAACGATTCCTGCGATCGCTCCAGGACTCAGCCCTGTGTAACAGAGAAGTAACACATTACACAGTTTATTCTGTGTATTAACAGTCATACTACACTGGAATGACATGATCATGTACCTAAGCAATCTTTCCACTTCTTTTAGCCTTTAAATTTGTAATCAGGCAAAACAACAATAAGTATGAAACATATTTTAAACACATCTGGATGAAATGAAGTATCTAAACAACCTTTCCTTTAACATTTAAATTCATAATCTGTGAACATTATGATGTAACATTGTTGTATTAATGTACTTTAGTAAACGTCAAAACTGTTTATCTCAGAATCGTTTTTTGTCAAATGTCTCAGGACACCTCTTTTATCAGACTTGGCACGTAATAGAGCTTGGTAGTTGTCTTTCGTACCATTGGAAAGATCATAAAATTGTCTTTCATGTGGTACCTTTATCTCAAAATGTAATTTTCTTACTTATTCCTGATTTTGATGGACTGGGTCACAATTAGTCAAACATAATAATAATTACTAAACAGATATTTTAAAAACACTGGAATGAAATGAGTTATCTAAACAACCTTCACACTTCCTTTAACTTTCAACTTTTCAATTCATAATCTGGCAACTATGAATAAAAAATAACAATAATAACTACGAAACAATAATAACTACAAAACAATAACTTTGAGGTCTTTTAAATATATAAATCATATTTATAGCCATGCATATTTCCATCTAAAAAATTCTTTATCTTGCTGAGTTAGAATTTGTCCACAATTCATAACAGCTGTTAAAATGCATCCCCTAAGATAACACTTCCCCTGGATCATATCCTCCCAGACAAGTTTTCCTTGGGATAATATCTCATTAATCTCTTTCACAATATGAAAATTAATTACGTATTCACTCAGTCCATTATAATAATAATAAGTGTATTCAGTTGCAATGGTACAGGAATGTCTATCTAATTAAGAATTATATTTACATGCAACTCAGGTCCAGTCAAAACACAGTAATTTAAACATTATTTCAAATGTCAATTCAACCTATACCTATAAAAAGGATAGCATATGTTAATAAATTCTGCAGGACAAAATGGTTGTGCTGATCTGATGATTTTCTCTAGGGACTAGTGTCCTCCAACCATGTGTAACCTTAGTCCCTACTATAGCAAGACTTGCCAGAGCCAGCACTGGTGGTCAGTTGATAGATGGGCTTGGAGGAGGTGTGTGAATAGCCTGCTGCAGTGACACTGTCCATGCGCACACTGTAGGTGTTCTCCACCTCGAGGTCAGTCAACATGTGGGTCTGTGCCCCTCCGGCCACTGTGATGTTCTCCTCCGTGCCTGCAGCAAGGGAACGTACACTAAAGATGTCTTCACATTGTGTAAAATGGAGGTTTTCTGAAGCACCATATGTCATAAATTACAGACACATAACATAGATTTTAAATCCGCTTACATATCATGCTCTATCTACACAACAGTGCCCGACTTCACTAGTCTTCCATGTCTTTCTAATATCCCCAGCAGCTCAAATAATTTATCTCACAAAAATGTTTTTCCCTAAGACTAAGCTAGTATCGACTAGAACATGTCAGTGTGCAAAAGTGTTATTTCAATTATTTATGACCCGATCCAGTCAATGGCAAAAGTTGTTCCGTCTCGTATTACGTAAAGCTATTCACTGTTTTGCAAGTTATCTGATCTAACGATCAAAGTAAATTATTTTTATCTTTTATTAACAGACAGACTTATTAAACAGAGTGTGCATATTACTGCATATACACATTACATATCTGAGCATATTACTGCATATACACATTACATATCTGAGCATCAACGAAACTAATACGCCACAGGTTAAATCAGTTGAAAAGGGAGTTAACTAAATGGTCAGCTCAACAGTACATATACCTTACACAGCATTTATACAGGTAACAAGTTGACTGACCAACACAGTTGTTGTGAGCGTCAACAACGCAGTAGTAGATGACATAGTTGGTGATGTAGCCATGGCGGTCATGACAACTCGGAGTTTCCCACTCGACAGTCAAACCCCCATGTTGTTGGTGCTTAGCGAACCGCACATGCTTTGGGGGAGTCGCAACTACATGAGAACCATGACACAATCCTTCACCACAATGAATAGCACATTAATGTCAACATTAAGACATCTTTAAAGTAAAAGTTGGTGTGAAAACACTGTACGTACACGTCAACACTGAAAATTTATCCTAGTGATTTAATATCACTTTTGCAAGCTATTCATGGATACAAAGCACATAAACAGAGTTATGTCATTTACAAATCTCAAACAATAATATTCATGATCAAACAAGCCAAACAGTCACTACAATGAACAAATTTGTTGCCTGGAAAAAGGATATTTGTGTGGAGACAGTGAGGCGCTAACAATCTGATCTGCTATTGGATTAATGCTCTCTGCTGTATTGGGGTATTATTTTCTGGTTATTCCATCCATTTTAAATGTCCCTTAGAACTAGTATCAGCTCCTAGAACTCACTCCCATTCATGCTGTACAGACAGTCCGCCCATGTGATGCCACTGGAGGAATCTTCACTGCTCACAGCAATACCAAACAGGTAGTCATGGAATAGACTGCCCTCTGGTAGACTGATGTTGTACTCGCTACTGTTGACTGGCGCAGTCCTCCAGTCTAGCTGACCCTGTAGGAGAAGAAACAAAGACTCTGTACACGTGTAAATATGTTTAAATCTTTACTGCGCAAAGTGCCCATAAACGCCAGTGCCTTGTGTGTACACAGCGCCCACAAACCCCCACCAAAACATGTTCTGCTAAGTCTCCCCCTGAAAGCATTTGTATGCTATCTTTAAGTAAGTCAATTACTTCAATTTACCAAGAGTTTACAGAAATTAGCTCGAGTTGAGGTAATTAAAATGGTGCTGACACCAATGCATTGTTTTGGGGGGTTTGACTGAGATCTTCTGGGGTTGTTTCCCCACCAATTTTGAGTCGAGCGGCAAGTTGACAAGGAAGCCATTGTTATCGAAGGAAAAAGAAAATTGATGACCAGTATTGATGTCAGCCTCACCCTGGACTTAGGGATAAAGAGGAAGGCAACAATAATACAGTCTCTTACCCTGCACTGACTGCTGCTGACAATGCCCTTGCACCAGTACAGGGTGTAAGTGGACGGCTTACTGGCCACATCCGTCTGATCCACGTGCTGCCATCTGGTGTTGACAATAGTGCCGTTCATGCTGGTGACTACGAAGTCATCAACTGGAGGAAGCACTGCAGGATGGGAAGACAGACATTTGGTGTACATGAACAACAATATCGATGGAGAAATCTTTCTTTTCAACTGGATATCATCAGTTAGAGTACACATTTTCTATTCATTTGTAACCACTTCAATGAAAATGAAATATAGCACAATTATTACTGTTTTTTGCACAGGTGATTTTTTTACAACATGATAATCATATTTCGTATATGAAGGGTTTCAGACCAAAATGTAAGAACTCCGGTTTTTGTTTTTGAGAAAAACTTCTGTGTTTCATCCTTAAAGTGTAAATGGAAACTCATGCGTGACATTATTGGCATCAGTACAAAGGCATTTGTTTTCCTCGTATAAAATTATGCAGTTAAATTTGAGAGAAATGCATATATTTTTGAAAAATAAACACTTCTGTTAACGCATGCTCTTACAATAGGTAGTTTTATATGTTGTGATTATAATCACAAGATAACAAGAACAAATCGAACATATTAATACCATTGCTATGTTGTGAGACAACAATCTTCATTGGTTCAAGTTGACAGAGCCCCTCGCTGTTGTATGCCGTAACGTACATGACAACATCCTCATTGATACAACCCTCTATTGTGTACTGCGACAAGTCTCCAGCCACCGGCAGCTGTTGCCACGGCAAACGTGAGTGTGTGCATTTGTATTTGATTTCATATTGCAAGGCAGGCCCGTACTCCTTAAGACTGTCGATTGTCTGAAAGAGAATACATAAGGTATTGGTGAGATTTAATGATTGTATAATGAACGGAGTTGCCCAGTTATTGTGATTTGCCTAAACATGTAAATTTGTTCCATGTTATTGATCTTGCCTGTCAATGTTTTATTTTTCATTGTACGTAAAAAAGATACAATTCTGTAGTGAAAAAAAAATCATTTACAAAACTGTGTAGGCCATGTGCCAATTTTATTATAGTAAATGACCAGCTGAATGTTTCACAGTAAGACATTCACATGTGAAACATTGGGAACATTTCTATAAATGGTTGAACATCATCATAAAAATGTAAAGCAACTGTTGCATTTAAATACATGGATATAACATTAGGTGATACCTGTACAAATAATCAACACTAGCATAATGTTGCAAACACTAAGTGCGATGGATTAGATGAAGAACTGTGGTTTTAGTGCAAGAGAGCTTAAACAACTTACTAAAGCCACCAGAAAATGGGAACATTAAACAAATATTTTCCACACAGTATCTACAACACATCTTCACAGATGACCAGCACCAACTCTGGCAAGTTTTGCTTCAAAGTGGGGACTAAATTTAGTATTGACTCAACATCAGACTGCAACAAAACAATTGGAACAGCGGAGCTGTGGAAGACTTACCTTCCAATGTAGGGTAATCTCTCTACAGTCATTTCCACATGCCTCGCCTATCTCAAAGCTGCTTCTTGTCACCTGGGGGTTTGCTCCGGGCACTGGTAGTAAGACAGAAAGGAACATTGAAGATTTACATACCAGATGGTGGTGGCAGCTGTCACTCTAAGGAGTGGTACATTATGTCCATATTTGGTTGAATGTCCCATCCCATCTTTATTTCAAACCACCAGAAGTAAACCCTGACTTCAGTGATCAGCTGCTGAATGCATACATATTTTTGTAGCATTGGTTGCACTTAATTTGGTCTCCACAACATACACATGTCCATAACAGACATTTCCCCTGGTCCAATATTGCCCATAATACGTTATAATGTAACAGTAATTATCACACACAAGCATACACACATTATACATATATACATGTATCAATATAATGGGTTGCTCCTGGGTAAAAGTGTGATGCGACATAAATGGAGCCACTAGATGGCAGTGTGGGATGTATTCATATTTTAACAAGCATGGTTATCCACAGATGGCAGCACCACATGTGCTACAAAATGCAGCATTTCGAAGGGATACACGAAACAGAGGGCAGACCTGAAGGGTGACTGCGGAAGTGGACAGTGGAGGAGTCACTCCAGAAACCCCCTTCTTGAGAGCGTGTCTTCACTGTGAGGCTGTAGTTGGTGTAGGGTATCACATCAAGGGTGAAGTTAGCTTGGAACTCTGTGCTTAACATCACCTCCTGCAACATATCAAGTGAAGGAAGGTTCAACATGTCATTTCATTTCCACCCTAAATCATCAGCAGTCCATCATTCTGATAACTTTTATGTGGCCTTGTTCATGATATCATGCTTAACAATTCTGATTTATTGCGCCGTTTTACCATACATCTGCTCCATCTCTTCCTCTATGTTATCAACTGCCCATCCCTTCATCTCCTTTCTCCATGTTGTCAACTGCCCATCCCTTCATCTCCTTCTTCCTTGTTCTCAACTGCCCATCCCTTCATATCCTTCCTCCCTGTTATCAACTGCCCATCCCTTCATATCCTTCTTCCTTGTTCTCAACTACCCATCCCTTCATCTCCTTCCTCCCTTCATCTCCTTCCTCCCTGTTGTCAATTACCAATCTCTTCACCTCCTTCCTCCCTGTTATCAACTGCCCATCCCTTCATCTCCTTCCTCCCTGTCATCAACTGCCCATCCCTTCATCCCTTTCCTCCCTGTCATCAACTGCCCATCCCTTCATCTCCTCCCTCCCTTTTATCTATGTAAGTCAGGGTTAAAACAAAATAATGATTTTTGTTTAAATAAAAAAATCGGATTATTTAATTTTTTTTTAATCTGGTATACAAATGTCATAAAATATTTGACTATCAGGCTATCTGGTGTCACTACAGCTACACAAGTGTGCGCACTTATTAAAAAACACACACAACTTTGTTGGTCTCGATGCTTGTAAACAATTATTTGTGTTAAATTCATATAAATCGGCGATTAAAAAAATCGGAAGTAAAAAAAATCATAAATCAATTTTTTTTGGAGTGATTTAAATCATGATTTAAATCAATGATTTAAATCAATGATTTAAATCAATGATTTAAATCAAATGATTTAAATCAAACAACCCTGATGTGAGTTGCAGTTCACTTTTCAATTAGATTCATTTTCCTCTGTCGGTTTGTTCACTTTGGTTCCAGGTGTCACTTAGAAAACAAGCCTGGAGCTCCACGTGTAATAATAGAAATGAATGCCTCAATAACTAGGATGTTGGCTATAATTAGGCTAATAGTAAATAAATAAAACTGATTAACAATGTCATATTTTTCATAGCCCAGTCTAAATTGGTGACCAGGGTAGGTTCAGCCAGCAGACTGTTGAACATCCCTGGTTTAAGCAAATTTTTATAAATATAAAATATGTATTTTCCTTATAACATGTAAAAATCACCTAATGTGGACAACATTGAAGCTGGAGCTTGATAGATCGCAATATGTTTGGTGACTGGAAGTGTAAACATGAGGTAAGAATATTTTGTGATTCTCTGACTAACTTACTTACTAACAATTACAACAAGAATAAAAACATAGATTAAACTTGACATTTGGCAAGACAACTAATGACAAAGTGACTACCACTATACAAAAAGAGCAGACCAGGAAGACACGACAAAACAATAAGATTACAAATAAGATGACAGGACAACAACAGTATGAAGACAAGATGACGGGACAATAGTAGTATGGAGACAAGATGATGGAACAACAGCAGTGTGGAGACAAGATGACGGAACAACAGTATGGAGACAAGATGACGGGGCAAAAGTACAGACAAGATGATGGGACAACAATTATATAGTATGGAGACTAGATGACGGAACAACAATAGTATGGAAACAAGATAACGGGACAACTGTACGGAGACAAGATGACGGAACAACAGTACGGAGATAAGATGACGGGACAACAATAGCATGGAGACAAGATGACAGAAATAACAATAGTATGGAGACAAGATAACGGGACAACTGTACGGAGACAAGATGATGGGACAACAGCAGTATGGAGACAAGATGACGGGACAACAATAGTGCAGAGACAAGATGACGGAACAACAATAGTATGGTGACAAGATAATGAGACAACAGTACGCAGACAAGATGATGGAACAACAGTATGGAGACAAGATGACGGAAACAACAGTATGGAGACAAGATGACAGGACAACAATAGTATGGAGACAAGATAACGGAACAACAATAGTATGGAGACTAGATGACGGAACAACAGTACAGAGACAAGATGACGGGACAACACCAGTATGGAGACAAGATGCACAGGACCAGATGAATATGGCTGAAGAACTGAAGACTTACCTCCCATTGCTTGTCATAGATGCCTCCATCAGTTTTTAACTCGAAGTGGACCAGGAGTTGTTTGTCCAGGGCAGGGGGCATCCAGCTGACCACCACATTGGTGCTGTTAACCTGTCTCACGCATAGCCCAGTCACACCAGCAGGCTTCACTGCAGCAACACAGTAACACCTGATGACCAGCACATAACAACACCTCTCTCTGATGACCAGCACATAACAACACATTCTTAAGACCTCATTATGAAGCTGGGATCAGAGCAACTGCATGGTAAAATCTTTATTTGATGATCAATCTCTAACAATAACATAGTACAATCTTAACATAGTACAATCTTAACATAGTACAAACTTAAGACCCCCCATGATGTTCAGATCAGAGTAACTGCATGGATCTCTACATTATCACCAATCTGTAATGTCAACAACATAGTACGATCACATCAAGCCCAAGACAACACCACAGTACAATCTTCCTGCAATGAACAGCCCATGAGAAAGCAGAACAAGCATTGCTGGAATAGAAACCTATCAGCGATAGAATTATTTATGCTAGATTCTTCTCCAAATATGTGAAGCTATCGATCATATGCACCAACGAATGAAGCCAATGACGAAGATAAGACTATTTCTACGAACAGCTACAGACAGTTGTAGACAGTGTTATAATAAGCATAACATACTCTTAGTAATGGGGGTTTTAAATGCCAAAGTTGGAGAAGACAACGAAGGATATGAAAATATAATAGGAATCGTAGTAGGTGAAAGAAATGACAATGGAGAAAGACTCATTGACTTCTGCAGACTCAATAACCTTGTGGTAACAGGTACCATTCTCCCACAAACTGATACATAAATAGACATGGACTTCTCCAGGAGGAAGGACAAAGTATCAAATAGAGTGTGTTAGTGAGCAGGCAACACCGGACATCAGTAATGAACACTAGGGCAACGAGAGGAGCAGACATTGCGAGCGACCACCAATTAGTGCACTCAAAAATCAAGCTGAAACTAAAGGGAAAACAAAAAGAACAAGGTGATCAGAAAGAAATTGGATATAATTAAGTTACAACAACCAGCCATTAAAACACTATTCTCACTGAAGTTACGCAACAAATATGATATATTACAAGACTACGATGAAACAGATGAAGAAGTAGTTGAGAAACAATGGCAGGACTTTGAGGCTGCATACAAAGAAACATCTCAAGAAGTACTGGGGAACAAAAAGGGCAAAAACCATGGATCAGCAAGGAGTCGTGGGAGCTAGTAGAAGAGAGAAAATGACTGAAGAACATCAAGCAGACAATGTCAGACGGGATTAAGCAGAATTACATGGATAAACGTAAGTGTAAAGACAAAGAAGTGAAGAAGCATGAGGCAAGACAAGAGGAAGTGGGTCGACCACCTTGCCATGGAAGCAGAGGAAGCAGCACGTAATGGAAGAATGAAAGAAGTGTATGATATTACAAAAAACCCCAGTAATGAGACAACAAATGCAGTGAATGACAAATGTGGAAATGTATTAACGGTAGGATTGGACAGAAGGGACTGTTGCAAGGAAAACTTTGAGGAAATCCTTAATAGACCTGATGATCCTATAGCAGACCCAATAACAAAAGCAGAAATTAGAACAGCTCTAAGGAAGATAAAAAACAGGAAAGCAGACATGAATACAACAGAGAAATTACTTGGAAGCAGAGACTGATCGTTAAAATACCGAAGAATGGTGACATCTGTTCTTAGTAAAGTATTCAGAAGAGTACTCATTGACAGAATAAGAGATGGAGTTAACAGCAAGTTGAGAGATGAACAAGCAGATTTCAGAAGTGGGAGAGGCACAGTTGAACATATTTATTTTGCGAAATATTATAGAACAGGTAATGGAATGCCAATCCACATCACGTTTGTGGATTTTGAAAAAGTGTTTGACTCAGTGCACTGTGAGTGTCTATGGAAAATCATGGAGATTCCACGCAAGATAATACACATGATTCAGATGTTATATGAAGATAGTGAATGTGCAGTTTAGACAAAGGTGAGGAATCTGAGTGGTTCAACAAGTAAAACCGATAAACAAGGAGATGTAATGTCTGGATTTATCTTCGTGATGGTAGTGGACTGGATAATGAGAAAAACAACAGCAGGAAATAAGACAGGGATAAGATGGAACTTCACATCAAAACTAGAGGACCTGGACTTTGCCGATGACATAGCACTCATGTCATCATGCTACACACACATGCAAACAAAGACAAGACAACTGAATCAATTTGCAGCAAGGACAGAACTAAGAATAAATAAAAAGAAAGCTCAAGTATTGAGGATAAACAGCAAGTGCAAAAACACAATACTAATTGATGATCAAGAATTAAAGGAAGTGGACAAGTATAACTACCCGGGTGCTAACGTCAGAAAGCAAGTAGGGGGCGGTGATGACATTGTTAACAAAATTCGTAAAGCTAGGGTATCTTTTGTGAAGCTAAAGCAGATATGGAGTTCAAATATATACACATTGATATTTAAATTGAATATTTTTAACACATTTGTTAAAGCACTGTTGTTGTATGTTGTATGGATTTTTTCATGTGCTTAAGACGAATCCTACAAATTACATGGCTATACATTGTATCAAATCAAGATATTCCTGCAAAAACTAAATTGAAGACAATCAGCACCGAGGTCAAGTTAAGAAGATGGAAATGGGTAGGACATATCCTACGAACAGCAAATGTGAGACGGCGTTGACCTGGACGCCCGAAGGTAGAAGAAAGGTTGGTCAACCAAAGACAATGTGGCGATCAACTGTTGAAAATGAAAGAAGTATACTGGGGTGGAACTGTTGGAATGAGGCCAGACACATAGCAGCTGACAGTGAGCTGGAGGAGATGCACTTCAGCCATATGGGCCACTGGGCCCGAAGAGGATAGGTGAAGGTGAACAGCCCTTGACAATGCTCTTATAACATACATGTTAAGACACTCCCGGAAATCTATCAAATCTCCTGTTCTCCCAGACAGACAAATATCCCGGATTTCTGATGAAACCAAAAATATTTTTGTATGACTTAACAAAAGATCGTCCGTCCCTTTACTCATACCCACAACAACAGCAAGGGTTAGTTCAATCAGGTTGGACAGAGTGGACAAGGAAAACTTAGATAAACAGTATCCTTGTGTTTTGCCTGTTGAAGTTATTTATAAGTGTTAGACGAACGGTCCCCCATTATCGCCCACATGTACAAATCGAATTCAAATCTTGCCCATCAATATATTTCCATTATATACAAGTTTTATTTCATTCATATATTATATATATATATATATATATATATATATATATATATTTGATAATTGTCACAATTAGAGCATATTATGAATGAAAATAAAATAAAAAAAGGTTTTCATCAAAAACTGCCTCCATCACCTAGGATCACAAATGCTTCCGTCACCCAGGATCACAAACTTTGAAGAAAAAGAAAATGCTTCAGTCCTAGCCCTGCCAGTAAATATTATGTTAACTGCTTAGTGTAATCAAATATGTAGGCTACTGCCTGCTAGGTAAGGGTTTTTGTCATACCGTAATATATTTCAGGAGTTGAAACACATTTTGTATACCATCAGAGTATTGTAACCATGTTATATATTTTACTATTCCACAAAGAATTTGTCTACGGCCAAAATGTTTATTAACATGGAAGTGTACCATTTAATAGTACATATGCAGTGTAGTTGGAACTAAAGCTTAATTTTTATGACTCTCGTGGATGTGAAATGCTTTCATTTATGCGCAATTCTCTGATAAACCCTCCAATTCATGTAAAATTCTCTGATATCCCGAGCCCCTCTGATTTACGTACAATTCTCCGATATCCTGAGCCCCTCTGATTTACATATAAATCTCCTGCATTTGCATTTCTGAAACTTAACATGTACGTTATAACCTTGTTATGATGACCAGTTCATAGTGGCTCATTCACACCACAGTTCGTAATTTACTCATTTTAATAAATTGGTACCATTAGCATGACCTGATTTCAGGAATGCTCCATGAACACTTTGCTACACAACTGACATGTGGAACTTTGCACCCCTCACTTAACAGCCACTCCTGACTATCTTAGTTGATAAGCTCCCTAGGTTATCTTGGCATTTTTAAAAGAATGGCTATCATACTGTTTATAATAATGATATTATCACTATTATATTTTTTTATTTTACATGAGCCATTTAGGTGACATGACTGACATGACATCATTGCAATGATGTCAATTAATAGACTACCTGACAGATGCTTGGGTTTAAACAACATGTAAAATAACCACAACAGCCCTAGACCCAGGATCGACAGCCCTAAACCCGGGATCGTGGGAGTTCCAGGTGGAGCAGATAGCCCGTGAGCACTGGATGCTGGCTAACTGGGCCATACATGTAACTGTGGTTAAACTTAGCAGCTTTGACCTGTGACTGTCAGAACCCATTTCAATGAGAACAACATCATTGAAGACAACTGTAGTTGGAGCGCACAGTTAACATGCCTGGGGTAGTTCCCAAAAAACAGAGGGGTTTTGATTACACAGTTTACCCTCAGAGCACGAGAAAACAACAAGCAGAAGGGTGCCCTCAAGGTCTGACAAGGGGCTCAACTGCAGGACACCTTGTAATAGGAAGGGTGATGGCAATCACCCTAGGGGTGTGTAACTGATAGACCAAACCAGCCACAAAGAATGTACATCTTCAGGTCATGACAAGCGAAATGCTTCTGTGAAACACAGCTCCAGTCTAGTCACACTATACATCTGCAACAGAGCCCTGCTAAAATTACAATTGAAAATGCCTCTACCTATAGCGGAGGAGTTGAACTCGTGTATTTCTGAGTAGATTTTCCCGAGAAGGTTCTCCACTTCCACTTGTACATAGTAGGTCGTGTCCAATCGGAGACTGTTGGCACCATCTCGTATGAACCATGTGCAATTGTCTTCATTGGAATTCGGGCATTCATACCATGTGCTTGTGTTACTGCGGAAGACATCACATAAAGTTCTGCATTTTATTTCTATGCTGGTAGTCTTTGTTGTTAATTCATCAGCTGATAATTTGACACCAGTACCAATTGACTATTTGAAGTATATCATTACATCATCTACCAAATACACAGGCTTAAGTATATGGGCTATCCAGCGTGGTAGTGGTGCTATTTTTAATATAGTATTAAACAGATGAAGGTTTGCAGTAAATTTTAAATAGAATTCTTGGCACTGGAGTGGATTCTTCTTGTGCGATAATGTAACATAACATATCCACCTGAAATTGTGCACAAACAGAAAACAAAATGTTTATAGATAAATGGGGTGTTACCCAGTTAAGATAAAAAACTAAATTTGTTTAAGAAAATGTGGTGTTGCCCTATTAGGATGGGAAAGTTAATTTGTTTAGGAAAATGTTGTGTTGTCTTATTAGTGTTTCTCATCTGTTGGTCAGTATGTGCCAAGACACTTACAAGACAGTGTTCCACAGTAGTCTGGCATGCGTACTGTCAATCTTGCGGTACAGCTTGTGATGTAGTTTCTGCTCTTGTAACGTTGGTGTCCACGTACACACCATCCTCTCCCAGTTGTACACCACACAGCCACTGATCCTTGGTGTGAGCGGGCGTCCTGCGAACACAATGGGGCACTTATTCTCACAAATTTCCAGAATTTACACAATATACAATACAGTTTGCAACCTGTAGGAAAATAATTATTTTCTCATTGTGATGCTGATACCTTTCTTTTAACATAATATGAAGACATCATTTATGTTATTATATACTCTACTATTGTCACACAATTCTGGCAGATTGCTTTTATACATAGAAAGAGTCAATGTCATACAACTTGGTATTTCAGATTTGCAACATTTGAAAGGTTTCAAATTTCTGCAATTAATTATAAGATTTCAGCTACCATTTGCTTTGGTGTTGGATTTTTATGAAATTCCAATATACAAGTTTCCATTTACACTCAGAAGTGAGTTTTCATCAAAAACTAAAAAGGGATTTATCAAGTTTTGAACTGAAACCCTTCATTTCTTCATATGTAGAACTAGTTACTCTTAAAAAAATACACATGACAGTTTTATACATTTCCATGATATTGTGAATTTTTTTGATTTAAGCCATATTAAAACCATCTTAAATTTCTCCTTTTTTCTCTCTCACCTATGTGCCTCTCCTACTTAGATTTAATTTTGCTTAGTCATCATAAGTGCTTTATGTTGACGTTTTACCAAAAATGAAGTGTTAATGAACTTCTACACTGTTAGACATTTCCTTGACCAGTGTCGCTTGAAATGCAAGTTATTACCACAAAAGTTATTACCACTAAAGTTATTACCACTAAAGTTATTACCACTAAAGTTATTACCACTAAAGTTATTACCACTAAAGTTATTACCACTAAAGTTATTACCACTAAAGTTATTACCACTAAAGCTCTGCAACAACAAACTAACCATTAAGACACTCATTGTCCTTTAATTTGATGTAACTTCATAAACATAGATTTCATAGTTTCAAAATCAAGTCTTAGCATGGAGCAATCTGAAGGATGGTTTTAATAGGGCAGTCTCAAGTGTTAGACTTAATATACAATAGTCTCTTGGATTAGTGCTCTTAGTCATGGAGTGGTGTCAAGAAGTTATTGTGGTGTTGTCTCAAGTGCCATCTACACGACCGTGTTTCATAACAGATTGTAGCTAAGTGTTGCCTTACAAGGCAGTGATCTTAGGAACCTCTCACTGTGGAGGCAATGATAAACTTATGTAACACAAGAGCAGATGTTAGGGTAGTTGGTGCTAGTTGTGTCAGATCAATTAGTAAGAAGCAAACATTATTTCCAACAGATGGCACAATATCATGTATGGGCCATTAGTAAATGTCAAGATTAGTGCCAGAAAATCATGCTGTGCAATGTAGATTTTTGCACCATAAACACACAGTAATCAACTTTAATGTAGCTGGAGTCATTCCATATAAATTTCAAAGTTGCTGACGACACCCCATTTATATAGAGAGGTAAAGTTACGTTCTTATATAGCGCAGTATCTAGTCCTTGGGATTGTTCAAAGCGCTTTACACTTCACCCCCTGGCAGACCTGTTCATTCCAATGCCATCTCAACTTCTCTGGGAAGCATTCAGCCATGCTGTAATTACTGCGAGAAGACTATTCATTCAGATATCCACCTCTGTCTGTAGCCAGGTACTCATTTATACAACTGAGTGAACTGAGGCAATGTGGGATGAACTAAATTGCCAAAACTACCACATCCCTCTGAGGTGGCCATTTAAACATGACTCAAAAGTAATATATTTCCGAAGTAAGAAAAGTGGAATTCATATAAAATGACTGAACAGAAGTATCAAGCATGCCTTGGAGTGGCCAAATCTGTCTATGATTTTTGGACACTGTTCTTGATGTTTACCAACTTTTGTCGTCCTTTGTATATTTTGCCATAGATGTCACTGACTGGCAGATGTTTACACGATAATACTTATTACAACTTATCCTATCCTTGTTACAACTTGCCCCAGTCTTTCCTAATAACATAGCAAACAATACTTAGTGCAGACATCTTCCCTGAAGGAGTCATCCATTCATTTTAACCTCATATTCCCACATTGTAAAAACCTAGGCAAAGCAAGCAATGTTGCGAATGTGAAAATGTGCCCATTATGGATCTGGGCATCAAACAGTTTTCATGACAACTGATCCGTATTCACTAAAAAAAATTAAACTTCATCGCAATACTTAGACTGTGGTGTTCTTTACTCTGCACAATGTGACAGAACTTCGCAACTTTGCAACATAAGTTTGCAACTTAGGTACCATCCATAAAGTATGTCAGGGGTGGGGGGTGTCCACGTATGCGCTACGGAGCATTGCATGAGGGTAGTGGTGTCTTGGCGATCGCTAAGTTCATTATTAAAAAAGTTTTCTTGCTCGTCTAGCTGTTGATATCAGATTGATAGTATTGACTGCAATGCCACTTTTGGGGTAAATATCAACTGAATTTGAACGGGAAAGGAACGCGGACTCAACCATGCATCAGTGAAGTGTGTAATGGTGAGCAAAAGTCTACAAACTTGATGAAAAATAGATATACCAAAAACAAATTGGGCCATGGAAAAATGTCAAAAAAACTGTTCTTATAAGCATACACCAAAAAATTTTCTGTAAACAATGATATAACTGTGTCACTAGTGGTATCATTTGGTGACTAGTGTGGAACAACAGAAAAGTGATTCCAACTGTTTAACACCAGAAGGTGACACTTTTCAGTTGTTCCACACTAGTCAAATTACAAAAATTATGGATCTTGCCGATTAAAAAACGGGGTGTAAGCTAATTAGGGTATGTACGCTTAATAGGTAGAATACGGTATGTTTAATAACATACCGTAAGTGGGGGGGTCTTTTTCAAAACGAATGTAGTTTTTGGCGGGGTGTACAGGCCAGAGTTACAAAGCGTGACAAGGGGGTGTGAGGGGGTCTCCAAAAAGTCAAAAATAGTACTTTATGGATAGCCCCTTAGCCGCAATTCAGCACCGTGCAACACAGAAAGAAGCCAAGAGAACAGTGAAATGCTTACTGGCAACGGTGACAGACTGATGTGCAAGATTCTTTACGTCCGGCACGCTACAAATGAACAACTTGTTTCCATAATCTTCAACAGTCACATTCGGCAGAACCAATTGTGCCGTTACCGATGACAGCACCCGAACATAGGTGACATTAAACTGGTGTCCAGAAACCCGGAATGATATGGCACTGGCATTGTATTGACCCATGTAGGTGTCCATGAGAGTGCAGTTGAGAATGAGGGTGTCACCCTCTTCGACCAAGGGATCCTCTGGTTCCATCCCTGCAAATAAAAGGTAGCTGTCTTACACAGTTATAGTATCTATCAATACAGTTACAGTATCTGCAAATACAAGGTAGCTTTTACATAGTATTATGTATATATATAATTATCAATAGTTTCAATACATCCATTTTGGTAACATTTCCCTACACTAACAATAGATGCCCATTGTATGAGTGTATCAAACAATTATTATGAAACTAAACATAAACACATTTTTTATTGAAATAATTTTCTGTATGCAAGTACAAAATAAAAGTAATTTTTTTTATTCTAACTATTGCACATATGAGAGCATATATATATATATATATATATATATATATATATATATATATATATATATATATATATATATATATATATATATATATATATATATATATATATATATGTATATATAATATATATATATATTATTTTTTCTTTAATTATTAATTTCTTTAATGTATCAAAAGGAGTGCATCAAGGTGGCATATTATGCCCATATTTATTTACGGTATACGTAAATGATTTAAGTAATATGCCAAACAAAGGTGAAATTGGTTGTCACATTAACAACTGCTGTGCTAACCATGTGTTTTATACAGATGATTTGTGTGTTATTGCGCCTAACACCTGTGGTCTTCAGGCTTTACTGAATATTTGCTCTAAGTTTGGTTTTGAAAATTATATCATTTATAACCCTGTAAAATCTATATGTATGGCTGTCAAACCACGTTGCTAGTGTGTCCAGATATTTACATGAACAATGCCAAACTTAAATATGTTGAAAAGGCGAAATATTTAGGTGTAATTATTTGCAATAATTTGAAGGATGATGAAGATATGTTAAGACATCTGCATAGCTTTTATGCCAGGTCTAACAGTATCATTTGAAAATTTCATAACTGTTCTATTGGTGTTAAACTGCACATATTTCATGCACAATATTTATTGTTGTACAATGTATTTAACAAGATTGCCATCCAAGCCAAAGGCCCAGATGGCAAGTGGACAAGGAAGCCATTGGCTTATCGAGAGCCCAAAATTTTTCATTTATGCGTAACCCGCCATCCTGAGATATGTGTCAACCTTGTTTTTAAACATATTCACACTGCTAGCAATTACACAATCTGTAGACAATTTGTTCCATTAATTTATTGTCCTCTCCTCTGTATTTGTTCAAGCTTATCTATATTCTTCTTATGATATGGTCTCCAAGCATGTATACAGCATTCTAAATGAGGCCTAACTATTGCTTTATACAGAGGTTTAATTAGTTTTTTTTATTGTATGTTATATTTCTCCTAATCAACCCAAGAATTTGATTACCCTTTGAAGCTGCAATGCCACACTGTTCTGAAACTTTCATATCAGCACTTATTCAAGTTTTTAAATTTAGTTCCCGTGTCCTGTGTGTAGGCATTTACATTTCCAAAAATTTAGTACCATCTGCCATTTTTCAAATCATTTAACTAATTTGTCTAGATCGTTTTGTAAATGTTGTTTGTCATCATCATTGTTAACCTTTCTAAACACTTTTGCGTCATCCACCAATATTTGATGTGTCACTTTGTCGAAAACTTTCTCACTTTCTGAAAATCTAAGTGAATAATATCTACTGGTGATCCCTTGTCTATCCATCTAGTGATTTCTTCCAAAAACCATAACATATTGTTAAGCATGACCTCGATTTTAGGAGTTCATGTCAAGATGCATTTAATAATTTATGCCTAACAAGGAAGTCCACCATATGGTCTTTAATTAACCTTTTTAATAATTTACAAATCACTGATGTTAAACTTACTGGTCTGTAATTTTCTGTCTTATTTCTCAAACTCTTTTTAAATAATGGTATGATGTTTGCTTCTTTGAACACTCTTGCAAGTGGTATACCAATTTGTTCTACTATTTCCATTAGTAGTTTGGGTGAAATTCCATCCACTCCCGGTGATTTATTATACTTCATCGTATTTATTTTCTTAGCTACCATTTCTGAAGTTACAATTAACTGCCATAAATAGTCCGATTTAGCCTCCTGAAATTTAGCAATTGAAACTGGTAATGAACTAACACTGAAACACTAAACACCGAACTGAAGTATCCATTTTAGGTCCTCCGCCATTAAAAAACCTTGTGATACTATATTTCCAGCACTGTCTTCTAGTGGTCCAACCTTGCCTGGTATGGTTTGTTTACTCCTGACATATGCATAAAAACTCTTGTTATAATTTTTTTCCCTCATTTTTGCTCGTAGCTTCTTTAAGATTGTCTAATTTCAGTCATAGCTGCATTAAGTGCTTCTTTGTAATGTGTGTAGTCTTCACTACTTCAGCCTATAAACCTTCCACATAGTTTGCTTGTACGCTATTTTCTAATAGCTTCTTTTGATAACTGTTTCTTTCTAGACCATTTTCCTTGTTTTTTCAAGGGAACAAATTGATCAAATTCAATGATGCTCTCAATTTCATATTTTAGAATGTTCCAACATTCAATTGCTGTCTTATTCCTCAGCATGTATTGTTCCCAACAATGGATAAACTTTAACAGGGGAACATCTTTTAAACTTAAAGTTGCCTATAACAACACAGATGTATCTTAGGTTACAACAGATGGGACGGTGCTAGTGCTACGTCTGTTAATAATGCTATCAACATTTTTATGCCCTATTGCACAAAAATATCTATGATTTTAGAAAATATGTATATGCCATAGAAAATAATTAAATTTTAACCAACTGCAACAGCAACTGTGTAAATATTGCTTATGGACCCATGTGGTCTAGATAGGCTAGACCACATGGATCATACTGTGTATAGTGGTGATTTTATATCCCATTTATATATACTCAATTTAAAAAATATGTGTTATAACTTATATTTTATGCTTATTTATATGTATATAGATTTTCTGTAGAATGGTGATTGTATATGCCATTTTTATAATTATACTTAATTGTTGTTTATGCTATAACTTATTTATTTATTATTGCATATTTGTATATATATATATATATATATATATATATATATATATATATATATATATATATATATATATTACAATGGCGACTTTACATCCATTTTATATACTCAATTATCATTATTTTTAATATTTTTAACTTATTTATACTCTTAATCCATATGTACATGGGGTTTTGCCTGATATAAAAAGTATTACATTATATTATAATATATTATATATAATTTGGAAGGTATAAAATTGGTTTCTGTTTAATTATGCCATATACATTTATTTAATACCATATGTCAGTAATGTTAATGTTATCACTACACTAATTACCATAGCTACAGTTTGATTGTAAAGTAAACACATATTATTCAGTGGTGTTCGTAATGTTACAGTTAACAATAATGTTAAGATATTTTACTTTTGACAGATTGTACTTAAAAGTTTCTTGTACACATACATTTCTCATGAGTAACTGTGCTACTTATAAAGCAGCCTTAACGGATGTGGTTGATGGCTTGTGTACATAGGGAGGCTAATAACAATGACACTTGGGAATAAACAGGACACCTAGAACTTACTGCCAACTGGTTTGACTGACCATGGCATGTTCCTGCTCAAAAATATGATACATGAACCAAATAATAATGACACACCCTCACACACCAGATCAATCATAACTTCTGCTATGTGTGAAGGGGCATTTTCAAACTTTACCCTTTTGGCAGCCAGGCTGTAGTCAATTGCTTAAATCCCTGGAGATGCCAAACAAATTGAAACAAACACTGAATGGTCCTATCTCTGCATCTCAGATGTCATTTTAACAGGGCAGTTTGCTAGGCTTTGCTCTGTCTGGCTTATCTCAGCTAACTTTTAATACAGGGGTCTAGACAAGAGCTATGTAATGCTGAACACAGGGACTCATGTCTGTCATTTGTGTTCATAATGGGATACTGCTCCCATGAAGACTGTTCAAGTAGGTGTAAAGTGCACAGTAAGCTCTCAGGGTAGTTTATATAATTAATCTAGGATCTGACAAAGTGCACGGTGACAATTCATGAATTCAGCCACCCCCACCTTTCTAAGTGTTTCATCTAATTAATCTTACTCATGTTATTCACAAAAGTGGCTACCCCGCAGGTGGTGAAATTTTAGCCGACTGTTTTAGGTCATGTCAGCTCTGGTTTAGTCACTACAGAGGGGTAACTAATGCAGAAAATGTTCATCTGGTTTTCAGTAAATCATCACATTTGTTATTTGTCAATGTCAATAGGCACTATGACTACGTTTATAAAAAGTACACTGTACTGGTTATCTCGTTGAGATAACAATGAAATAAGATACAATGTTTGGCAAGAAAAAAGTTACACTTAGCAAACTTGTATATTGTTCTACTTGACTGTGATTTTCTAAATTTCACAAAAGACATATGAGAAATGTGTCTGATTATTCTACATCATTTACATTAACTTCACTTTTACAATTACAAAATATGTTTGTGTGTAGACAACCATAATAGAAATTATAAGTGTGACAAGAATATGAACATGGCACTGCCACAATAACATAGGTTCATTGAGAATGATCTGCATCTTTACATATTCAAAAACACAAAAGTAAAATTTACCATCAAGTAATGTAATTCTGTAACATCAGATAAACTGTCAGACATAACCTTTTCCCTGGTTCAAACTTAAAGACATGACCTTTTCCCTGGTTCAAACTGTCAGAGATGACCTTTTTCCTGGTTCAAACTGTCAGACATGACCTTTTTCCTGGTTCAAACTGTCAGGCATGACCTTTTCCCTGGTTCAAATTGTCAGACATGACCTTTTCCTGGTTCAAACTGTCAGACATGACCTTTTTCCTGGTTCAAACTGTCAGGCATGACCTTTTCCCTGGTTCAAATTGTCAGACATGACCTTTTCCTGGTTCAAACTGGCTGACTTGGCATAAATACTGAACATTGTTATTATTATTTTGCCCATACACAAATGAAGTAAATACATACACATATTAAGGGACAATCAATAGAGTAAGCAATTACTTGTCTGGTTAGTGAAACAGCATAATATATACACATTTTACAATAGGCACATTATTGGCATTTTTCCACTGATCAATCAATACCAGACAATGTCATGTTAAAGGGACTAACAACAAGGCACCAGCTAAAATGCTTTTTCAGTGTGTATACAAAGTTTAATATAGTATGTACCACATTCCAAAATTAAAAACTTTACAAACATTTATTTATAGGTAAAACTCACAAAGCATGCCTAAAATATCGAAGTTAATGAGATGAGCGATCACATGGTTTTGTGACGTCAATGATGATATGGGTTTACATTCACATACATAGTTTCACTCACGTTACTGTAGCGAGTGATGGCAATGTCAATTTTCCAGAACAAAAAGTATAATGTAACGATTTCGAAACGCTACCGCAGAATCATCTTCGAATTCAGCTCTTTCGGAGCAGTTTAGCCAGTAGACTTTGTACTTATTTACTTTCTGACTGTACAATGAAAATGACCACACAGAGCTGCTAAATTTCTCCTCATATATCTATCATACAGTATATACATGTTAAGTTTCAGAAATACAAATGCAGGAGATTTATATGTAAATCGGAGGGAGGGGTTCGGGATATCGGATAATTGTACGTAAATCGGAGGGGCTTGGAATATCGGGAGTTGTACGTAAATTGGAGGGTCTCGGGATATCAGAGAATTGTATGTAAACTGGAGGGTCTCAGGGTATCAGAGAACGGTATGTAAATTGGAGGGTCTCAGGGTATCAAAGAACTGTATGTAAATTGGAGGGTCTCGGGATATCAGAGAACTGTACGTAAATTAGAGGGTCTCAGCCTCTCAGGGTATCAGAGAATTGTATGTAAATTATACATAAATTGGAGGGTCTCAGGATATCAGATAATTGTACATAAATTGGAGGGTCTCAGGGTATCAGAGAACTGTATGTAAATTGGAGGGTCTCGGGATATCAGAGAACTGTATGTAAATTAGAGGGTCCCAGGGTATCAGAGAATTGTATGTAAATTGTAGGGTCTCAGGGTATCAGAGAATTGTATGTAAATTGGAGGGTCTCAGGGTATCAGAAAATTGTATGTAAATTGGAGGGTCTAAGGGATCAGAAAATTGTACATAAATTGGAGGGTCTCAGGGTATCAGAGAATTGCGCATAAATCAGAGCATTTCACATCAACGACACTCATAAAAATTACCACCATATCAACTTTAGTTCCAACTACACTGCATATCATATGTAGTATTAAATGTTACACTTGTATATTAATAAACATTTTGGAAGTAGACATATTCTTTGTAGATTAGTAAAATATATAACATGGTTACAATACTCTGATGGTATACAAAATTTGTTTCATCTCCTGAAATATATTATGGTATGACAAAAATCCCTTACCTTGCAGGCAGTAGCCTACATATTTGATTACACGTAAGCAATTAACATAATAATTACTGGCAGGGCTAAGACTGAAGCATTTTCTTTTTCTTCAAGGTTTATGATCCTGGGTGTCGGAGGCATTTGTGATCCTAGGTGATGGAGGCAGTTTTTGAAGAAAACCTTTTTTACTGTCTTTCCATTCATAATGTGCTCCGATTGTGACAATTATTAAATATATATGAATGCAATAAAACTTGCATATAATGGAGATGTATTGATGGGCAATATCTGAATTCGATATGCACATGTGGGCGATAATGGGGAACCATTCGTCTAACGCATATAATTAACTTCAACAACAGACAAAACACAAGGATGCTGTTTATCTAAGTTTCCCTTGTCCACTCTGCACAAAATCTGATAGAAGTAACCCTTGCTGTTGTTGTGGGCATGAGTAAAGGGAGCGATTGATGATCTTTTGTTAGGCCATACAAAAATATTTTGTGTTTCATCAGAAATCCGGGAGATTTCCGGGAGTCTCCCAGCAAATCCGGGAGACTTAGCTTATATGATCATATGCATACATATGTGACGTGGTCAACATTACTCTTACTTCCATATAAAGATCAAAATAAACAAAAATGTGTCATCTCCTATGCCTAGATTCGCGGAGCTAGGCATAGAAGATATAGCTAGCTTTTGTTTTTGTAATTTGTTATCGTTACATGGTTTGTTATTCCTGTACTTATCATCAAAGGGGTGCTAAGTTTAACTAGGTACTGTTGAAGTTGAAGTACAATTGCTTTGTCTGTTTCATACAGTGAGTACCGGGGTAGGTGTGAATAAAAGACCATGCTTCACATTCAAAATGATCTGACGAAAAACACTGTATAGATCAAAGACCATTTATGCAGGTGGCTCTGTTGTATTCACAATACAATGATCGCTTATCACTGTCATTGCTCTGTATTTGTTTTAATAAAAAAATCTGGGGAGAATTTCCCCTGATGAGGGGAAACGCTTGAAAATCTTAAACATAGAAGAAACAAGATATTATGATAATTGTAATTTTATTTATTTAAATTATTCAACTGTATATAATATTATAGTTTTGGTGTAATATATTATTATATATTATATCATATGAATTTTAAGGATACAATGAATTGTATAAGTTCTAATGACTGCGTGTTAAAATGGAAAAACATAGCGCCATATTTTATGTGAAAGGAAGCGAAAGTTATAAAATCAGTTACAAAGTAACAATTTTGGGTTAATGTGGAATAAAATCCATTAACAAATGAGAGAATAAATAGTATGCTTTATTCACAGTTAGACACACACTAAACTTCATGTGCTTCAGGCCGAAGTTAACCAAACTCTCAAAAAAAATGCTGTCCGAATTCAATGGGCCAAATTCATCATGAGCCAACATCACCTGTAACCGCACTGACAGCTCGCTTCGATCCTAGATGGACTGTGGTCATCAACGTTCTATGGATTGGTGGCATCCACTACTGGGAATAATGTGGGCACATCATCCTCTTTCAAAGAGATTTTAGCATCCGGATAACCCAGGGCTATCACTTTCTATGGTCCAGATCGCAGTCGTATTCTCAAAGCGAGCAAAGCTGGCTGTGCTTCGTCGGCTTGACGTTTGGTTTTTTATCGTCATTGACGTTATGTCGAAACTTGCTGGTAAGCGCGAGGAAAATATGCATAATCGAGATAGTATTATTTTGAATTATTATTTAATGTAATTCTAATTAATTTTTCAGTGTTGTGGAAATGGAAATATACTACAAGATGTAATATAATATGATCTCAAGCAATCGTTGTTGTTATTCCCTTTAAGTCTCCCAGAATGGCCGGGAGACTCCTGGAAATCTATCACATCTCCCGGTCTCCTGCACGGGAGAACAAATCTCCCGGATTTCTAATGAAACAAAAAATATTTTTATGTGGCCTCATTTAACAAAAGATTGCCAATCTCTCCCTTTACTCACACCCACAACAACAGCAGGGGTTATTTCAATTAAGTTTTGTGCAGACTAAACACTGGAGACTTGGTTAAACAGTATTCTTGTCCCTTGCTTGTTGCATTGTTTATAGTATGCGTTAAATTAATGGTCCCCCATTATCACTTATCGATGTGCAATCTGTTAAATATCAATTCAAACAATGCACATCAATACATCTCAATTGTATTTGCTGATTATACTAATTTCTTCTATTCAGGAGATGATTTGACAGAAACATGTAATACAGTATCAGAAGAACTGGACAAATTATGCAGTTGGTTTCAAGTTAATAAGCTTTCTTTAAATATTGCCAAAACAAACTTTATGATATTCAATAACAAAAAGTGTGATGGTAATCATTTGGTCAGTATAAATGGTGTGGACATTAATAGAGTGTATGTTACAAAATTTCTTGCGGTACACATTGACTGCCACTTGAATTGGAGTGATCACATCAACCTCACCAAAAATAAAATTTCAAAGAATGTATCTGTAATGTACAGGGTGAAACATTTATTGAATAGTTCTGCGTTGTACTCCTCTCATCATGCCATATTTAAATTACTGTTGTGAAATTTGGGGCAATACTTATAAGAGCCGAATACATCCTTTGCATATTATTCAGAAAAGAGCTATTAAAATATGTCAACAAGCTGACTATATGTCTCACACTAAACCAATTTTTTATCAACTGAAAACTTTAGCAGTACAGGATATGGTGAATTTTAATAGCATGGTGTTTATGTACAAGGTATATAACAGTCTATTACCTGCTAACATTCTGCTGTACTTCCAGAAAGTTAATGCTAGCCACAATCACAACATCCGTAAGAAAAATTGTAATTTTAAATTTCTTATTATTATATCTTATCGATATGCCAACTACCATTACTTTTGGGTAGTTCAAGCTTAGCTTAGTTAAATCATTTGTCTTATACGTATGGAATCAGTGCAATATAGTAATTTATTTGGGAATGCTATATATAAGTTTTTAACTTCTTGCATTTCCTTTCAACATTTTCTAATTGTCTATCTATAATTATGTGTTCATTGTTCCACATTTGTGGTAGTTATGTTTACAACTATGTATGATTGAAAATGTACATGTATCGATGATGTTGAATAAAATTCAATTCAATTCAAGAGTTGTGTGGTGATGATGTGAAATACTTTGATTTACGCACAATTCTCTGATACCCTGAGACCTTCCGATTTACACACAATTCTCTGAGACCCCGAGACCCTCCAATTTATGCATAAATCTCCTGCACTTGCATTTCTGAAACTTAACATGTATGCAATATATACTTTGTTATATGCAAATATGCATTCAATCTACAAATTTTAACCAAATAGCAGCACACATTGTCTTTCCTGGATATTTTACACATGTATGTTATAATGTCCCTGTGGTGGTTGTGTAAACATCATAAACATGTCAAATGACTAAGGTAATTATTGTTGTCAAACATATAGCTATTATGCCTTGATACCAAAAACCATCACTTACCAGAATTCTTTTAGCAGTTTTATACAGTAGCATAAGTGAAAGTATAATTTTTCTGACATCAATATTTGCACCTGTGCTTAATTTCTGAATTTTTATTTGACCCCAGAAATGCTTGCAACAACCTTTAAAATGAATCAATCCAATACACATAGATAACAGCATAAGAAATAATAGATTTTTTCCAACACAAACCTCAGAAACAAACCACAAAATGTTAGGTGCCTGTGTGGTGCCCACAGACACAGTAAAGGAATGGCTGCGAACAGTCAGTTCACAATCTAGCCCGTTCCACCTGCTCCTACAAACTCCCACTTCCTGAAAAAACCAACAGTCCAGATAACTTACTTCCATTCTTGGGGAAGAAGACTGAATGCGTAAACAGAGGGCAGGAGAGGGCCAAGAGACATAGCACCAGAGTCTGCTCCATCAAGCCGCCTTTGCCCATCCACATCTCTCTCTCTATCTGAGTCTCTCTCACTTGTTCGCTCGCTGGCTACCTCCGGTCTGTTCAAGGTGCAACTAAGGCATCACGGAAGTCATGCACGAGGCCGGCACTGCAAAGTTAAACAATCGGTTACGGCACATATACAATCATGGCAGGCAGCTAATCACCAGCCTACAAACTGAGTGGCAATGTCAGGCCAGCAGCGTATTTCAATGCAAATCAAACCCCTCCCCACCACCACTGCTGACACAAATCTTCAATGGCTCTCCACCTGCAGCCGGCCAGTGTTACACAATCTTGATCTTCATCCGCAAACAAAGTGCTCCTGCCACACCTGTAGACATGACGACATCCGACATAACCACTTGTACACATCATACTTCACTTGTACCTTGCATGGATGTCATCTTACAAGCATGACAAACAAAACCCACACTTCTCTTGAACAAAGTAAACAACTTCGTAGCTGGTTCAACACAGTCAGCAAAGCACTCCAGTCAACGTTTCATGCCCAACCAAGGCGCTCTGATGGGGAGACATGTCGGAGAATTAATTAAACTAACCAACTGTAACTTGTAACATGAAGAAAGAACGTGATAATTTATATATATGCAGTGTCCACGCGTGTCTTAATTGAATGCAACATTCACAGCACATAAACAAGTTGCATAGAAGGTTGTTCAGTGCGTGCAGTGGGCATAGATTATCCAGGATTCAGCCAATGTATCTAACCATCTCCTTAGTAGAAAAATGTGTTTGGCTCATCCAAAGTTCAAACTAGAACATGAATTAGAAAGGTATAAAAATGTCAATAGCATTAGTAGTTCCAAACACTATAACCAGTTGTCCACATAAAATCAGAGATGGATCAAGAGTGTACTCAAAGGAGGTGCGTATTCACACCTTACTTCTCATTCAACCACAGCTACCTGATGCTATCAAACTACTCTAATTGCATGCCACTGAATTACCAAAATACAAATAATGTGAATTTGTTCACTGAATGGTGCTACTTACTTCAATTTCTAGCCACAAGATTTGTTACACTAAATGCAAGCATTTGGTGATCCTGTGACATAGAATAGATATATATATATAACTATTTTACCTCAAGCTGAAACTGTTCCAAGCTAGTCACTATATGAACCTATGTGCCAAAGTTGGTGATTTTGACTACTCTCATTCTAGAGCTAAGGTGCAAACAAACAGACAAACACAACCAGATGGTATCGATCGCAATACTCAGACCTCAGCATGAATAATGAGAAACTATTCCACCTGTCTACAAGATAGGACAAAGTGGCAGGAGTTCCTGATATGAGATTCTCTTTTTACAGACAATTTGGCCAAGTTTTATTCACCTAACACTTGCAGTGCTCACATAAAGATGACACAGTCTTTCTGTTGCTAACCTTGTGCTGATTCAGCAGTCTGCATGTAACAGGAAACTAAATTCGGTCAAGACATTTAACTATCTTGGCAGTACAGTCACTATTGATAGCAGCTTAGGTATAGAGATATGAAGCCGAATTCAAGCTGTGCAGAAACAGTTTCATACCCTGAGAAAGCATGACAAGACCATTGACCAAATGAAAAGGCTGTCAAGCCCAAGTGTTAACAACATGGTTTGTATTAAACTGAAACATCTGCATACAAATGAGAAATTGGGCAGTAACAGGTTATGAACACATGCCAAACTATGAAACCTAAAAATGTGGGAAAATAATGGCACTGAGAGCATCTAGCTGGCTTCATACTTCTGTTGCACCAACCGTTGGGCTAAGACAAATGTATGGTTATCAAAAGCAGTGCAGTATGGGCAATTTGTATAGAAGACGCTTAAAGCAAGGTCTGAAATCAAGACATAAGAACTTAAAGCAAAAACAAAAAATTAACAGGACTTTCAACCATAAAATTGTTCAGTGATCTCCTGGTATCCAACAGGGTTTGAGAGAGGCAGAAACGACTGGTAATATGAGGATGGTGTCCTCATTTACAGGTGTTGGCGATGCTCTGATGCAGTACAACATATTTTATTTCAAACATTTACAACTTAAAAAATTTCTTTTCCAATTTTCACACAAACAGTTTATTCACATGTAACTCTTTTATACTTGAATAACTGAATAAAATTAATTAGTGTTACTTCCCGTCAGCTTAATGAAATTCAAACTTTTTAACTATTGTCTTCTAGCTCTAGATTTTTTTTAGAAGTCCTGTAAACCTTTATAAGTGCCTAAACCCTTTGCATATTCGATCCGAAGATTACCAGACTTCGACAAATCCTATGACATATGAATAAAATCCACACTTAGGTTTACTTACCTATACCAAAACAATCAACTTCTCTATACAACTTAGGCCCAAATATACAAATGTTCTGGCTGTGAGAGTAGTCCGAATAAAGAACCTTTAACATCTGGGTCTACAACACAACTGGCCAAACTCTTCAGGCCCTATTTGACTGCATCACACAGGAAACAGCGGGACTGACCCTGGAACCTTGACCTGTTTTTGTGCTAATTGTATCAGCACTCTGTACAAAGTGACTCATGCTGTGAAAACTAGTGGCAAGTAGTAACATGAGTAAGCTCCTCTTTCTTTGTAGCTGCAAGGCTGGGTTAAAAAAACGCCCACTGAATGGAAACAGTCATCATTGATTGCACTGCTAATTTGCTGGATTGCGGAAATAAAAATACCATACAACTTGTTTCAGTTGAATACCTACTACCTCTGATGGATAACTCTCAATAATGACCATGTTTTTTAACGTTTTGAGTATGGTTAATATTTACAGGCCCTGCTAATAATGAACACTTATCCATAATCAACATGTACTCACGGTCTCAAATGTACAAAGTATGATCGGTTTTTAATAAAATCATGTTATATAATATACATTAAATCATGTTATATAATATACTTTAAATCATGTTATATAGTATACATTAAATCATGTTATATAGTATACATTAAATAAGTTTTTACATCTTGACTGCCATCGACAATTTATAAATATAATTTTATCACTACCTGTTTTCGAATATCGACCTTGCCATTCAGCGTGCAATTTCAACATGATAATCGAGTTGAAACATTCAAATTTAACCAATTATGGTCAAATTATATGAACAAACTGTGGTTCATTAAAACACATTTGGTCATTAGGTAGATATACTTTAAACCATATAACATGATTTACAATAAAAACCAGTGCTGTCACGGTTCCAGGTCTGGAACCAAAACCACAGGTCACAATAGATACTGCGGGTCACAATAAGTACTGCGGGTCTCGGTTCTACTCCCTTCCAGACCTAGAACCATCACAGTACTAGTTATCATAAAAAATTACTCATTCTTTGTATTCTAAACCCAACTGTGTGTAATGCCCATTGTCCACTTGTGTGTTTTACTATAGCATGAAGAGGCCAACTTGAATACTGTTGTTTCTTGTCTTTAAATAAAACTTGTTCAGTTATATTTTGTTGCTTGTGATCGACTTTAGTTCTCCATTGGTGCATCTAACAATATTAGGAGTGTTCCTCTCTGCCCCCTTTTAAGAGCAGACAACAACCAGTGTCCCAAACTGGAACGGTGACTTACCTGTACTGTGAATAAACTGTCCTCGATAAGCCAGAACCGTACAGACCAGTGAAAACTGGAACCATGATAGCACTAATAAAAGCCTTTAATGTTGTCCATTTACTGTGTATACCAATATATTAAAAAAGACACAGTTATCAAGCAGATACCTGAGAAGCAGTGAAAATGTATTTACTGAAGGTAACCTTTAACCTTTGTGTTGCCAAGTGTAACTGGTAAAGGTATGTTCTTATATAGCGCGGTATCCAGTCCTTGGGACTGTTCAAAGTGCTTTACACTTCACCCCCCGGCAGACCTGATCATTCCAACGCCATTTCGACTTCTCTGGCAAAGCATTCAGCCATGCTGCAATTATTGCGTGAATACTATTCGTTCGTTCCGATATCCATCTCTGTCTATAGCCAGGTACTCATTTATACAGCTGAGTTAACTGTGGCAATGCGGGATGAACGAAATTGCCAAAGCTTTGAAACGGCAGTAAGAAGATTCGAACCTGGGTTCTCTCGAGTGAGAGCCCGACATTCTAACCACTAGAGTACTGGTGAAATGTTCTAAATCAAGGGGGTGTCATTATCAGTACGGCCCCCAGAATTCTTAGAATCAGGTCCAACTTGTGGTGGACCACATTTACAATTTCAGGAAGTTTAAAATCTGACGTGTATTCTTTCTTCTTTTATCACTGAGATATCTGGCTATATTACGTGACATGCTCTCCAACTGAGTAATACCGAAACTGCTTATATAAACATAATGCTAACTAGAATTCCACACTATTTCTGCTGTAGGTTACGTTGAACGTCTTTGCTCAGCCAGAATCTGAGAATCTTCATTGAGTGGCATGAGGATAAACCCCAGTCAATCTCATATGTGAGTCAACCACTAAGTTACCGCTAACCCACAGATAGACATTCACTTGTAGGATGCCAAGACCGGCCAAGACTGAAGTCTTCTTTCCTACATGACTATTCTATGCAGACTTGACGTCAATCACATTGTAACAAGAGTTTTTATGCATATGTCAGGAGTAAACAAAACGTACAAGACAAGGTTGGACCTCTAGAAGACAGTGCTGGAAATATAATATCACAGGGGTTTTTAATGGCGGAAGACCTAAATGGTTACTTCAGTTCAGTGTTTACCAAGGAAGATATTAGTTCATTACCAGTTGCTGATGCTAAATTTCAGGGGGCTAAATCTGAATATTTAGGACCGTTAGTTGTAACTCCAGAATTGGTAGCTAAGAAAATAAGGGCAATGAAGGATAACAAATCACCGGGAGTGGATGGGATTCCTCCAAAATTACTAATGGAAACAGTAGATCAAATCAGTATACCACTTGCAAGAGTATTCAACTTGTCATTAAAAGAGGGAGTTGTTCCGTTTGAATGGAAAGAAGCAAACATCATACCATTATTTAAAAAGGGTTCGAGAAATAAGTCAGAGAATTACAGACCAGTGAGTTTAACGTCAGTGATTTGTAAATTATTAGAAAGGTTAATTAAAGACCATATGGTGGACTTCCTCGTTAAGCATAAATTATTAAATTCATCTCAACATGGATTCCTTAAAGCAAGGTCATGCTTAACAAATATGTTATGTTTTTTGGAAGAAATCACTAAGTGGATAGACGTGGGATCGCCAGTAGATATTATCTACTTAGATTTTCAGAAAGCTTTTGACAAAGTGCCACATCAAAGATTGCTACTTAAATTAAAAGCCCATGGTATCGGGGATAGCATAACTGACTGGATAGAACAATGGCTGACTGACAGAAGACAACGAGTTGTAGTAGATGGAGAAGTTTCAAATTGGAAATCGGTTTTGAGTGGGGTACCTCAAGGGTCAGTACTAGGACCTATATTATTCTTAATTTATATCAATGACTTGGACGACAGTATAACAAGTAACGTACTGAAATTTGCGGATGACACAAAACTGTTTAGAAAGGTTAATACTGATGGTGATAAACAACATTTACAAAACGATCTAGACAGATTAGTGAAATGGTCTGAGAAATGGCAGATGCTGTTCAATTTTGGGAAATGTAAATGCCTACATACAGGACATGGGAACTTGAATGTAAACTATAAAATGGGAGATACTGTTCTGGGTACTACTGTAAAAGAAAAGGACTTAGGAGTTACAATAAGCGCTGATATGAAAGTTTCAGAGCAGTGTGGTATTGCAGCTTCAAAGGGTAATCAAATTCTTGGATTGATTAGAAGAAACATAACATACAAGGGAAAAAAGTTAATTATACCTCTTTATAAAGCAATAGTTAGACCTCATTTAGAATACTGTATACAAGCATGGAGACCATATCGTAAGAAGGATATAGATACGCTTGAACGCATACAAAGGAGAGCAACTAAAATGATTCCAGAACTTAGAGACCTTAGTTATGAAGAACGCCTGAAAGAATGTGGTTTAACAACTCTAGAGACAAGGAGGTTAAGAGGAGATCAGATTGAAGTTTTTAAGATATTGAATGGGTATGAAATTATTGATAGAAATATGTTTTTCTCACTCAAGAAGGATAGCAGAACTAGAGGACATGAGGTAAAATTAGTAAAGGATCAATGTAGATTGGACATCAGGAAGCACTCGTTCTCACAGAGGACAATAAATGAATGGAACAAATTGTCTACAGATTGTGTAACTGCTAGCAGCTTGAATATGTTTAAAAACAAGGTTGACACATATATCAGGAGGGCGGGTTATAAGTAGGTGAACATTGTTGGACTCTCGATAAGCCAATGGCTTCCTTGTCCACTTGCCATCTGGGCCTTTGGCTTGGATGGCAAATCTTGTTAAATCTTGTTAAACTGGAATTGAAACATCAATTCCAAGTCCAATATTTTATTTCATATTGGAATTGGCTTTTTGTTTTTAAAATAGGAATTGGTGAAAATGTAATTGGTATTTTTAATTACTTCAGAATTACTTTTTCATGTAACTTTTTAACTCAAAGTATTTGATACAGAGAATCAATAAAATATAATATGTTGTGTATATCATATTTGTTTGCCATTATGCATGTCTATGGTTGCTCTGTTCACTGTTATTTCCACATGGAATTGATAATTGTAATTGGTATTTTGTAATTGTAATTGGTACTTTTGAGGTGGAATTGGGATTAGTAATTGGTATGTAATTGGAATTGGTATTTGTAATTGGTGTGTAACTGGAATTGATATAGTGTAATTGACCACAAGTCTGGTTCTATGTTGAGTTTTGTGAAAGTAAGATCTAACTTTCCTCATCAGCTTTTCAGCGGCTTTAACGCAAACATGTTTACTTTTATGACTTAGTTGCATCATGGTTTAGTTGCATAAAAATATTTATTGTGAAGGTCATGGCTTAGTTGCATAGCAATGTTTATTGTGAAGGTCATGGTTTAGTTGCATAGCAATGTTTATTGTGAAGGTCATGGTTTAGTTGCATAGCAATGTTTATTGTGAAGGTTATGGTTTGTTGCATAGCAAAGTTTATTGTGAAGGTCATGGTTTAGTTGCATAGCGGTGTTTATTGTGAAGGTCATGGTTTAGTTGCATAGCAATGTTTATTGTAAAGGTCGTGGTTTAGTTGCGTAGTAATGTTTGTTGTGAAGGTCACGGTTTAGTTGTATAGCAATGTTTATTGTGAAGGTCATGGTTTAGTTCCATATTAATGTTTGTTGTGAAGGTCACGGTTTAGTTGTATAGCAATGTTTATTGTGAAGGTAATGGTTTAGTTGCATAGCAGTGTTTATTGTGAAGGTCATGGTTTAGTTGCATAGCAATGTTTATTGTGAAGGTCACGGTTTAGTTGCAAAGCAACGTTTATTGTGAAGGCCATGGTTTAGTTGCATAGCAGTGTTTATCATGAAGGTCTATAGAATGTGAAGATGCCACATACAAAAAAATGCATGATGGGCTGACCAAGATGTTCTGGATGTAAATAGTGCGCACACTTGACAGAAAGACATTTCAGAGGAAGTATCTTAATGGTATCTCACGAGAAACCATGGCCACTTAGTGTGAATGTAATTGTTGTTTTCTTGGAACGGTCTCATCTTGATTCACGATTCCAGTGCCATCCACAACCCAGGCATGCCACAACTCAAGTAGAAACTACTTACAGGGTGTGTGACCCTCTCACTGTTATTTGTTATACACTGGCAGGCTGGCTACTATCAAGAGTCAAGATTACAGTATAATTTATTGTGCTAATCTGCTTTTTAACATGACCCTAATGATTTGGTAGTGCATGTTGGCTGCAGGTTTGATAAGGCATTGTAAAGATAGAGTATTACCAGAACACACCAACAACAGCCCTGTCTGCTACCTACAGCCACACAGGCTGGCAACGCAGCCAGCCTGGGTTATTTAAAGTTGTAAAAGTATTTGTCAACAACGTCTGACATTTGTCAAGTTTATGGAACAGCAATAAAGGTCTTATTTCTGGAAGCCACCAGCTGTACAGCAGCCAACAGACTCTGTAAATTTAATCTTATCTCCTTACTACTTTATCATAAATCACACTATAAAAACAGATGACAGTTTCACTAGTGAATGTGTGTGCGCACGTGCGTGTGTGCACGCATGCATGTGCGTACACATACATGTGTGTATATATGCATACTAAATTTTATTTACTAGAAAATATACCCATTCTCCTGACAAATGTCTGTCATGATAATAACATTTACCAAATTTCAGGACCCACAACATTATCACAGAAATATTCATCTATGAAACGTCTAGCAATACCTTGCCTTTGTGTTATGTAATTTAGAACAATCATAGAAAAGATGCATGACGTTGTGAACAACCCTATGTAATTGTTCAACTAAATAAGATGGTGCTCATCTACTAAGGTATACCTTTCTATTAAAGGCAAACATGGCACACCAACATTACAATTAAATGGTTTGAAGGACCTGAAGGTAGCTGTGTCGGCTTGTAGTATCATAGACCTGTGTTGGCTTGTAGCATTGTAGAGCTGTCTGCTCGTAGTATCGTACAGTTGTGTCTGCTTGTAGTATCATAGAGCTGTGTCTGCTTGTAGTATCATAGAGCTGTGTCTGCTTGTAGTATCATAGAGCTGTGTCTGCTTGTAGTATCATAGAGCTGTGTCTGCTTGTAGTATCATAGAGCTGTGTCGACTTGTAATATCATAGAGATGTGTCTGCTTGTAGCATCACAGAGCTGTCTGCTTGTAGTATCATAGAGCTGTGTCGACTTGTAATATCATAGAGATGTGTCTGCTTGTAGCATCACAGAGCTGTCTGCTTGTAGTATGATAGAGCTGTGTCGACTTGTAATATCATAGAGATGTGTCTGCTTGTAGCATCACAGAGCTGTCTGCTTGTAGTATCATAGAGCTGTGTCGACTTGTAATATCATAGAGATGTGTCTGCTTGTAGCATCACAGAGCTGTCTGCTTGTAGTATCATAGAGCTGTGTCGACTTGTAATATCATAGAGATGTGTCTGCTTGTAGCATCACAGAGCTGTCTGCTTGTAGTATCATAGAGCTGTGTCGACTTGTAATATCATAGAGATGTATCTGCTTGTAGTATCACAGAGCTGTCTGCTTGTAGTATCATAGAGCTGTGTCTGCTTGTAGTATCATAGAGCTGTGTCTGCTTGTAGTATCATAGAGCTGTGTCGACTTGTAATATCATAGAGATGTATCTGCTTGTAGTATCACAGAGCTGTCTGCTTGTAGTATCATAGAGCTGTGTCTGCTTGTAGTATCATAGAGCTGTGTCTGCTTGTAGTATCATAGAGCTGTGTCGACTTGTAATATCATAGAGATGTATCTGCTTGTAGCATCACAGAGCTGTCTGCTTGTAGTATCATAGAGCTGTGTCGATTTGTAGTATCATACAGTTGTGTCTGCTTGTAGTATTATAGAGCTGTCTGCTTGTAGTATCATAGAGCTGTATCTGCTTGTAGTATCATAGATCTGTGTCTGCTTGTAGTATCATAGAGCTGTGTCTTGCTTATAGTATCATAGAGCTGTGTCTGCTTGTAGTTTCATAGAGCTGTGTCTGCTTGTAGTATCATAGAGCTGTGTCTGCTTGTAGTTTCATAGAGCTGTGTCTGCTTGTAGTTTCATAGTGCTGCGTCTGCTTATAGTATCATAGAGCTGTGTCTGCTTGTAGTTTCATAGAGCTGTGTCTGCCTGTAGTTTCATAGTGCTGCGTCTGCTTGTAGCATCATAGAGCTGTGTCTGCTTGTAGTTTCATAGTGCTGTGTCTGCTTGTAGTATCATAGAGCTGTGTCGACTTGTAATATCATAGAGATGTGTCTGCTTGTAGTATCACAGAGCTGTCTGCTTGTAGTCTCATAGAGCTGTGTCGATTTGTAGTATCGTACAGTTGTGTCTGCTTGTAGTATTATAGAGCTGTCTGCTTGTAGTATCATAGAGCTGTATCTGCTTGTAGTATCATAGATCTGTGTCTGCTTGTAGTATTATAGAGCTGTGTCTGTTTGTAGTATCATAAAGATGTGTCTGCTTGTAGTTTCATAGAGCTGTCTGCTTGTAGTATCATAGAGCTGTGTCTGTTTGTAGTATCCTAGAGATGTGTCTGCTTGTAGTTCCATAGAGTAACATTGGGGCTCCTCTTATCCAGCTGAGCCTTTTCTGACGTCATTTTGTAGTACATTTAATCAGCTGAGCAAACAACATGAGATGTACATGTCTGCTAGCGACTGAGACACCACTTCATATTCCTGTTTGCAGACACTACAAGACACAGCAGACATCGTAGCTGTATCACCATGGCTGCATTGAATGTCAAATATTTCTACCACCGATAGCATATTTTATACTAAGAAGACAAGCATTATCCTCATGTTCATACATCTGTTGACAACTTTAACATTGTCTACCGATTACAAGATTGCATAACCCTTTCATTTTGATGCGCCTCTGAGCTCGGAATTCTGAGGATTTAGGTGCGATAGACTTTTTTGTAATGTATTATTATTAGTATTATATTTATTATTATTATTAAAAAGTAACTTTGCAAGTTATGTAGTGCAAATAATGAAATAATTATAATAAAAACTAACCATGTGCTACTAAAATCAAGAATACTATACCAGAGGTTTACTCAGAATATATTCTAAAAGTGGGAAATTCTGGTCATTTCTCAGGTTGACTGAGGCCTGACATATTAACCAGCGTGACCAATAAGCGCATGTGCAGTTCTATGAAATCGGGATAATCTAGACTACACATGATGTATTAAGGGAGGCCAGCATACACAGAATCAACGCAAAATAGCAAACAAACGTGTCATTTTGCCAGAAAGATGACCAGTTCAGTAAACAAAGGCCAAAATATGTTACATAAGTTGAGCTTGGATGCAAATAGTATGGCCATATCCTATTGGCAAGTACAGGAATAGGTGTATATAAATATATTTTAATTTGGCCAGTGAATATTGCCAGAATACCACACTCATGACGTAAGGTTATTTAACAGTATGGTGCAGCCCATGAAATTAACTTCTGTTTCCCTTTAAATATCCACTATATTATCAAAACAACTTCGGTTGAATTGTCCAATAGCCTATATGAAAATGATGATCTGTCTTTTAAAATCTGACATTCATTTTTGTCATATGAACACATATCCTGCTTTCAATACAGCTTAACATCAGTGACTTAAACAGCATGTCTATGTGTGGAAAGCAATACTTTATAATTATACATACAAACATCTTGTATTATTTACTGGAAGAAAGTAGTACAGCTATGCCCAGTCATTAAGTTCTAATAATAGACCCACACCATAACATTGGCACCAGAAGTGGGTTCTTTGGAGTGCATTTCTGCCATATGAGCTGTACAGTAATAATTATTTGCAACTGAACCAAACATTATGTTAACAACATGCATAAATGTGTGCATTTTGTGTTAACTACAGGATGAGTTGTCCATAAAGTCATAGCATGTATTACACCAGCAAACATATTATCTTGACATCAAACAGGATAGTTCTATTTGTGGACTGCTCAGTCAGTGGTAATGTCTAGCACTATGGGGTTTAAAGTGTGACCCCATCTAGATTCTAGCCATGCTACCTTTGATCACCTTACAAATAACTCTAGTGCAGCTGGTCGGACAGTGTGTTAGTGCTTGTAGTAAATATACTGACTTCAACTGCGGTAATGATTGAATTATGGGCCAATTTTTAGCAAAAATGAATGTTCAGCCCCACTGACACAGATCAGGCAGAGTGACACCAACAGTGTCAGCTACAGCTGCTCGTACCTGATGCGTCATATGTCACTGTCTGTCTGACCACTGAATAAATTTATGTCCACATTTTGTGATAATATGTCTGATCTAACCAGAGTGATTTGCTGACAGCTAACTCCCCTGAAGGCAATGACAATAACAAGAACTGTTGTGTCTATATTAATCTTAACAAACAAATACAGCATCTCAGTGATTAGCATAAATGCATAAAAACACGACAGATAGGCACTTTTTGCATATTTTATATTTAACAATAATTCCTGTACCCAAACGTCTTATGACATAAATCACGCCACACAGCCACTCAGCCAGAGTTATGTATAGTTGACAAATGATACTGTCACAGTAACTGTCATGTATTTTTGCTGTAATTTATATAAATAATATGTGGCAGCCACATTTAAATATCACATTTAATTGTCATGTACAGTCACTATGTTTTGTTGTCACAATTAATTGTCACAAGCAACCACTACACACAGTTATTCAATCTCACTAACCACACATAGAAGCAACTGCTAGCTCCCAGCTGTGCAATAACATCTCCACGGAATACGAGACCTCAACAAAGTCTGTTTTTTTATTTTCTGATGCAGCTGGCTTCAAAGAAAATGTGCTAATTACCTGAGTATTTACCAGTTTATCCATCATTACGCCCTTGCCACACATGCATAGTATGTGTTATTTTATGTTGTATCCAGTAGGCAAGCCCTTTAACTTGTGTATACACCATGCTGGTGTTTATACCTGACTCAGTCATCCCCCTAAGCAGGCAAGCCTCAACTCTGATAACACCCCTGGATATGGGATAGGGTTTCAGTTGCATGGTGGGTAGATGATCATTATCTTCAGTGGTCAATTGACTTATCCAATAATGTTAACCCACACACTTTAAGTGTGTGGGTTACAGCTGGATGGAACAGTCATCTGTGTTCTGATATATGCCTGCTGAGATAGCAGTGAGCAGACTATCTCCTTGAAGTTTAAACATACACAAATTAAAAGATAATCTGTCAGTGGCTCAAAGCTTACTTCAAGGAAAAGAAAAAGGCTACCACTGCAAATGAATGATGGAAACTGTATTTCATCATCTGTTTTGTGGAGCAGAAAGATGTTTCTTATATATGCAGCTCTCCTGTGTATCTTTCATTGGCTGCCAACTTTTTAATATGCCCTGGTATATGAACTATGTGGTAGTGGAATGGATGACACAGAACCAGAAGTCTAAAGAGGGCCTGACTGACAGGACTTACTTTCTCCCAGTCATCTATAACTCTTCACAGAATATCCAGTACAAAAACAAGATGGAAGAGAACCTTCGGAAAAGGTTGCAATAATTCTTATTAAAATAATATCTCTGCAAACATTTGTGTAACACTTATGGGTCCTTGCATTATTCAGCATAACGGGCTAGCTACATCATTACCTAGAACATTGTGCTGCTTTTTGGATAATGATGCCCTCTTTTGAGCTAAGTGATGACAAGATACCACTGATAAACTACTGACAAAAAAATTATAGAATTATATTTTTTACGTCTCTATGCCGGTCTGAACTAAAAAAATTACAGCTGAGGAATGTTGCTTCTTTGACAAGTAGTTAGTTCACAGGTGTTCTAAGACTTATCTTGGCTAATATATGTCTCCCATGCTAGACAGGGTTGCATCATTAATTAGGGCAGTCAGCACTGCAGTCACTGATTGGTTCATTCATGGCTATTTGTATGACTCCAACACATTTAGATCCCTCTGGGGAATTGCAACTATTATTTGCAATTGCTTCAAACTTTGTAGAAAATTCCTCAAGGGGCTCGTGAATGCTGGTTAATGTTGACCATAGTTAGGAGGCAGCTTATTTTCCTGTTCTTTCAAGTGTTTATTCATCATATTATGTAAATAAATATTGTTTTAGTAACTCAACTCTGATTCATTGAAAATTGTTCTGTTAAAGATTCATTATCAAAGTGACCATCTGTTTTGTTGATACAGGTTGCCAAATAATGTTTTTAAATTGCTAGTTTTCAGGGATCTTTTCTCCCAGTCTATTTGAATGATCATCATTGACCATGTCAAAAATATTTTGTCAAAATTCACTACTGACATTAGAACATTTAGTCAGTCCTCTCTGTGTCAGTCAGTTATTATTAAATGAAAACGTATTTTATTGTTTCTTGCCTGAATTAACATATATTATAACAAATAAGTTATTATTATTATTAATGTTTTATTAATTGCTGTTAAATTTACAGGAAAAATAGATTTAACCACCGATTTTTAGATTTTGCCACTGATGGTTATTTTTACAAAGGATTTAACATTAAATTGAAATGACATGCCAAGTGTAATATAGAGCCTGTAATACAAATTAGAAATCCTACCCAAGGTAGGCAGCTCCATTTGACACCTTAAGGCTTAACCCCACTTCTCATACAGGCTGAGACAAAAGCATATATCAAGGACAAGACCCACACAAAAAAGCTGTTATTTCAATAAAAGCAGATACACTGTGTAATACAGCCATTCGGAGACACAGATGTCCAGTTTACACAGGAAGTCACCAAACTCTATACCCATCTACAAACCAATAGAGCATTGAAACGATAATCTTGATGTCGGGGCAGGGGAAAATGCAGGGTTCTAATGTCATGTAGGACAGCTGCGTGGATGAGATGTGTGAACCTATGTGTGAACAAATGTTGCAGTGTGCCCGCCTGTCACACTGTCACCCTTCACCCTGTCTGTCACCTGTCTCCTTGACATACTGCCACTGGGACAGTGAAGCTACCAGAACCTCTCAGCTGACAGGACACTGGATATCTGATGTTTATAGTGCATTGCTCTCTTTTTGGTGTCCCACCCCTTCCCGATTATCTGGTGATGACTACAAGTTAGCTATAAGTGTTGCCGGGGTACAGCTGTGTCTAGGGGGTGTTGTACTGAACCAAACATTCCCATCCAATTTTTTGTGGTAACTGATGTTGATGACAGACGGATTAGTTCACAGTAATCTTAACACATGTCTAAGGGAAGACCATGAAATTGAAATTGAAGTACACATTCTCCACTGGCTCAACTAATACATGTCCAAGTGACAAATTGTTTGCACTTTCTTGCTTTTAATCATACTGGAACATGTCAGTAAATTAATTGTAAGGGTTAATATTTAACAATAATTAATTTTTTAAATCTTAAATTAGATTGTTTGTATATTGGAAGTTATCAAACATTCCACCCACTTTGAAGACATGGCAAATAAACTTATCTGTGTAGCTGCATTATTTTTAGTGAGATATTTTTACTATAAAATGATTGGTGTATACAAATTGTACAAATTAAAGTCTGTGTGTTCTGTACGCAAATACAGGTCAAATCAGAGCATCCCAAACAAACAACTTCCACATTCAAGGGCTTGGACTTGTCAAGACAGTTTCTAAACACAATATTGAAGTGTGTCATTAGGTTTCAGTTGTCTTCTGATATGACGTAAACACCGGCAAGTCACTGAGTACAATAAAAACATAATCTGCATACATTAATTTAACAGGAAGGAAAACAAACGTCTAACTGAACTCAGAATTTATTATTTAAATAAACCCAAAATAAAATGCAAGGATTTTTATTCATGAATGTGCTTAATATTTGTCTGTAGAGGTATTACTTGCCAAAACAAAATTGAGTAATTTGAGTAGAAAGGCGTACACATACAAACAAATAAAAAGCAGACTTCCAAAGATACAAATAAAATACACATAAACCCAAATTTAAAATGTTGAACTGCTTCCATGTTGCCATTGCTAGTCTTAAGAAAGAGAACAGTGTACACGTGTTGACAATTAACCTTCATCAAACAGTGCAAACAAAGTTCAAAATGCTAATATTTAGCAGAAACACTCATAATGAAAATGGTACACACCTCACTTGCCTTGTCATGTGGTAAACACTACAGAATGAAGACGCAAATAAAGTAATCAACATAAATATCAGACACAAAAGCGGATGATCATGTTTCACATGATTTAAACTACTTTGTGTACTATAGGTTGTAGTTTCATACAAACAGATTCATTTATGGCTATAGTATAGAAAACACATGCATATTTCCAACAGGATCTTAGTCTATGGAACTTTGCAGATTCAATTTGTAAAAGACACCCTATAGTGTAACTTAACCATGCACATACATAGTTAATTGGCTGTGAAACCACACGAAACCGCAAGTTGTTCTTTCAACTCTAGTCAATGGTATAAACATCCATACTAAGCATGTTTTTACCCGTCTTTTTCTCCTGCAGCCACAATCAATAACGACAACAAAACCAGTGGCAGTGGCTTGTAAAATAGTATTAGTGTGTGCACCATAGAGTTACATCATTAATCGTCCCCCTTTTACTAACGGGTGTTCTATTTATGTCTATGGTGTGCACTCAAAGCTGTGAACCTGAATGACATGCTCAAAGGTTTCAAAGAAAAACAACAAATAAAATGAGTCAATAAAATGGACTACATAGAAGAAAATAAGAGAAGTAAATACAGACCATGTGTACAAGAAGAGAAGTGAATACAGACCATGTGTACAAGAAGAGAAGTAAATACAGACCATGTGTACAAGAAGAGAAGTAAATACAGACCATGTGTACAAGAAGAGAAGTAAATACAGACCATGTGTACAAGAAGAGAAGTAAATACAGACCATGTGTACAAGAAGAGAAGTGAATACAGACCATGTGTACAAGAAGATGCCAGCTCCAGAAGAACATCAGTGGTGTGAGAAACCAAACAATGTATCTCCTGAGCATGGTCCAAAGATCCCAGGTTCAGCTTCCAACTTGTTTTCTAAATTTATGCACATTTAACCGACTCAGCACTTGCTCAAAGCATATACATGTATATTTATGAAAAGGAAGAGGAAAGAACAAACTGCAGATGATATGTAAATATAGATCCATTATTTTTCTTCAAGTACAAGACCCTATGTACATCTAACATTGTGACATGTTCGTGGATTTGTTTTTCTGCCTGTATCTAGCTAGACTTTATTTCTCTTGTAGGATGAGAGGTTACCTCAGACTTCCATACCATCTGCTCTGTGTAAGTCCTCTTGCCATTGTCTGATTTGTCTCCCATCCTGTCCTGCCCAACGTGCCCATACCTACATCTCTTCACTATCCTTAGTTATGGCATTCCTCTAATACTTCTAACACCTTCTTTGACCCATTCTCTCGGCTAAATCCTTCTCCTCCATTCCTTGAATGTGCCCAACCTGTTCCCACCATCTTTCTTATCATGAACGTCTTCATCCCAATCTCCTTATATAATTCCATCTTATCATCATAACCCTTTCTTACCCCCACAAATATTCTCCTGACCCAGTGGTTTCCCCTCCTGCCTCCTCGTCAATGCTAATTTCCTAATTCATACAAACAAGTTGGTACCACATTGGCATCCAAGCATAATGAAGAGGAATACCAGACTACCCAATGTGGAGGACTGGATAGACATCAGCTGGGGAAAGGTCACAAGGTGTACAAGGCAGGGCAGGTGGATCAAGGAAGAATAATACACTACCACTTGCCGTAAGCCAAAGAGCATATACTGCAAAGGTTCATGTTGGAGAGGAAATGATTTGTCAATGTGTTATGTGCCCTGCTGGCCTGGATGCAATAAGTAATATTATACTCAAAGATGTGAGTATCTAAGGCTGTGCCATGACATGCCCCAGCCAGCCATGTATGTTTGTAATGAGACCCAAGTGTTACCACTCATCATCAAGAAACCAATTTTAAATATATTCTTATCTTGTTCCAGACAAAATATTCTTGTTAGGTGCTGTCAATCAGTGTCAGTGTTGATTGTAAAACCATATTTCTGAACTACCAAATCTGTTGAGATATTTGTGGCCACAGGTTAGACCATCACCATCATAATTTCATCTCAAGTTCTGTCATATCTTTTGAAAAATTCTCCCAAGACTAGATTCAGGTGACCCTGAACATTTCATATTTTATGGCTGTAAGCTGGTCATCTTCTTGCTACTCACAGGGCTATGAATTAATGTAAAAATTACTTTTATAATGCATAACATTTAGTTAAAAGCAAAGAAAGCAAGAGGAAACAGATCCACATTTATATTATGTTGCAAACAATTAATGAACACTAACTCATAATCAATGGAACTCTTGACACAATAACGACATGTAGCATCCTCAACTAAATCAGCAGACACGCAGGTTACTATCGAGCAGAGTTGTTATCTGCAAAAACACTCGGCTGTCTGGAAACGTTAAACAATCTGGAATGTTGTTGGATAAATGTTTTCTGCTGCTCAGCGATGTCATTAGTTGGTTCATCTCACCCCAGGCGTCCACTTCCAACGAGTGCAACTAAATGTGCACTTGTGTTATGGAATTATCTGTGTTCACGAGTGCAACTAAATGTGCACTTGTGTTATGGAATCACCTGTGTTCACGAGTGCAAATAAATGTGCACTTGTGTTATGGAATTATCTGTGTTCACGAGTGCAACTAAATGTGCACTTGTGTTATGGAATTATCTGTGTTCACGAGTGCACCTAAATCGATAGGCAAGAGAGATATTGTACTCTGTGTGATTGTAATGATATTGGGGATGAGTTTCATTATTTGTTTAAATGTACTTTTTTTCAAGAAGCTAGACTTAAGTTTATTTCTAGATATTATTCTGTGAGGCCAAACACTTTAAAAATGGATCAGTTGTTTAATTTGACAAGCCATGCAAAGCTAATTAAATTATGTAAATTTGTACAGGAGATTTAAACTAGTTTTAAGTTGTAAGTTGATCTTCCTGTGATACTTTCGTGTTTTGTATTTTGGTAAAACCATTTACCAATGTAATTTATAAGTATTATTGAAGCCTGGATTACATATGTCTTCTGTGTTTTGGATATGTCAACAGAAGCGTTTGATCACTCTAAGACAAATATTATTAGCATTAATTAGATTGTTTTAACTACTTTTTTAATGATTTTAGTAGTCAAACTGACTACATTTTAGTGATACACTGATAGATTATTCCTTCAGCCTTGTTAGTTATTGTGTTAGAGAAAATGCATTTGCATATAGTTGAGAGCGGGAAACTATGGAGCGTCCTGTGTATATCAGTAATGCAAAGTGGGGTACACAAGAATATTCAATATTCTCCCTTGCAAAAAAAGATGGCTTATAGATGAAAAAGTTCAAACCTTTTTCAACATACAGTTTTTATTTGATGTGCTGGCAATAATTGCATAAAACCAAATGAAGTTAGTTATGGCAGGGGAGAGGGGCATCGAAAGTATGTGGAGGAATGTTTGGTTCTGTTACTGATGTCACATTGTTGTAGCTTGCACTTCAGAAGAATTTGTTCGCCTTTGGCCAACTCTGCAAGTGTCACTCTGCCCAATGCTATGGTATGCACACTCCAGTTTATATCAGAACAATGGCAAGTGCACTCTGATATTTTTACCATTGGGTCATTCCTGCATTGTGTTTCAAATCCCACAGGAATGTACTGAGTTTTGGACTACCAAGTGAGCAAATCTAGGACATTGTAGCTTGCCTGGGAGTCAGCTCATGGTATCAATCATTCTCAAAATACAAAGCAGTTTTGTTTTAACCCTTTTCTGCAAAGGAAACAGGATAGGTGACTATCAACAGTAACCCTGCTGTATTTAAGGATGGTAACATCCAATCACGTCTGTCATCCATTACAAACAGTTACACACACAAAAACCAGTTGTTTCTAAAAATCGCTGATCTTTCACAAATGAAAAACCAAACATTATAATTAATGTGATTTTAAACACTCCATTTTTCTTGAATATAAGTTTTTATGCCAGCTGAGTAGACTTCTAGTGTGGTGGCAACCTGGTCCCAAAGTCTGTGATGACAGCTGCTATTATGTAAACCAAGTTAACAATGTACCAACCAAACAAGTCCAGGTCCACATAAACATCCTTTTTCAGTTGTAAGAGGTGTTTGTCATTTATGGCGCTGGGACATTCCATCGGGGCAGTAAATCTACAGAACAGTGGCAACACCTACTGACTACTGGCATACAGTGATTGCTCAGTGATGTCCTGTGGCAGTAAAAAACTAACGATTATTTCACTGCATTCCATGTGTCATGCTAAACAGCCACAGAAGAGGACTGTTAAAAATGCATTTTCTCAAACTTAGTGTTAAGAGAATTCTTGTGTTTGGGAAACACATGATCAGAAATATTTCTTGGCTGTCAAACACAGATCCAATGGTATGTAAGCATACATGTTAAGTTTCAGAAATGCAAATGCAGGAGATTTGTGCATAAATCGGAGGGTCTCGGGGTCACGGAGAATTGTGTGTAAATCGGAGGGTATCAGAGAATTTTGCATAAATCGGAATATTTCACATCCTCGCCAAGCATAAAATTACCACTAGATCAACTTTAGTTCCAAACACATTAGACATGTATTATTTAAAGGTTCACTGACATGTTAATATAACCATTTTGGCAGTAGACAAATTCTTTGTGGACTAATAACTATAAAACATGTTTACTATTCTAATGGTCTAGGAATAAAACAATTTGTTCTACTCTTGAAATATATTTTTTTTAATTTGCCATCCAAGCCAAAGGCCCAGATGGCAAGTGGACAAGGAAGTCATTGGCTTATCGAGAGTCCTACAATGTTCATTTACGTGTAACCCACCCTCCTGAGATATGTGTCAACCTTGTTTTTAAACATATTCACACTGCTAGCAGTTACACAATCTGTAGACAATTTGTTCTATTAATTTTTTGTCCTCTGTGAGAACGAGTACTTCCTGCTAAATTATTATATTAATTAAGTACCAAAAAAAATTCCTTACCTTACTGGCAATAGCCTACATATTTTATTACACATGCAACTAACATAATATTTACTGGCAGGGCTAGCATTTTCTTTTCTTCCAAGTTTCTGATCCTTGGTAACGGAGGCAGTAATTCATGAAGGCGTTTGTTACCCTGGGTGACAGAGGCAATTTTTTATTTGTAAAACCTATTTTAAAATACGTCTTTTCATACATAATGTGCTCCGATTGTGACAATTATCAAATATATATGAATTTAATAAAACTCTTATAAAGTGGAGATGTACTGATGTGCATTATTTGAATGGATATTTAACAGATTGCACATTGATAAGGGATGATGGGGGATCATTCATTTAACACATATTATTATAAACAACGCAACCAGCAATGCACAAGGATACTGTTTAGCCAAGTCTCCGGTGTTTAGTCTACAAAAAACTTAATTGAGATAACCCCTGCTGTTGTTGTGGGCGTGAGTAAAGGGAGGGATTGGTGATCTTTTGTTAGCTGAGGCCACAAAAAAATTTTTTTTGTTTCATTAGAAAACCGTGAGATTTGTTAGATTTCTGGGAGTTTCCCGGCCATTCCGGGAGACTTATAGGGAATAACAACAATGATTGTTTGAAATCATATTATATCACATCTTGCAGTATATTTCCATCTACAACACCAAAAAATCTATTAGAATTTCATTAATTAATAATTCCAAATAATACTCTGTTCTACAGACCTGCCTCGATTATACATATTTTCCCTGCACTTAATGGCAAGCCTCAATGTGACGTCAAGGAAGTGCTACACACTACATTCACCACACCGTTGACAGCAATAGGCATAGCGGTTGTTTAGAAGCGAGCGTGAGATTGGTTTATTGTGCAGCATTTTATAGTAATGCAAACAGTAGTAAGAATAAAGGAAAATGTAGTTGGCTTAAGTTCCCTATGGAGCCAACTTTGTTTAAAAAAACAAATGTCAAGCAAAGGAAGCACAGCCAGCTTTGCTCTCTTCGAGAAAACTGATTTCAACTGCGATCTGGACCAAAGAAGGTGGCAGCCCTGGGTTATCCGGGGGGTAAAATCTCTTTGAAAGAGGATGCTGTGCCCACATTATTCCCAGTAGTGGAATCTATGTTGATGCCACCATCCATAGAACGTCAATGACCACGGTCCATCAAAGATTGATGCGAGCTGTCAGCATTGATGCAGGTGGCTCATGGTGAATTCGGCCTGGGAATTCGGACAGCATTCTTTGGAGAGTTTAGCCTGCAACTCTTGTAACTTCTGCCTCAGAGCACAACGGATATAGTGATCTCGGCCCAAACAATTGTGTAGCGAGCACATGAAGTTTAATGTGTGTCTTACTGTGAATAAAGCATACTATTTATTCTCTCATTTGTTAATTTAGTTCCACATGAGCACAAAATTGTTACTTTGTAACTGTTTTCGTTTCCTTTCCCATAAAATATGCCGCTATATTTTTTTCATTTTAACATGCAGTCAACGAGATGATCATTAGAACTTATTCAATTCATTGTATCCTTAAAATTCATATCACATAATTTATAATATATTACACCAAAATAATATAATATAATATAGTTTAATAATTTAAATAAATGAAATTACAATTATCATAATATCTTGTTTCTATATTTCAGAATTTCATGCATTTCGCCTCATCAGGAGAAATCCTCTCCAGATTTTTTTATTAAATCAAATAGAGCAATGACAGTAATAAGCGATTATTGTATTGTGAATACAACGGAGCCACCTGCATATGGTCTTTGATCTATACAGTGTTTTTCATCAGATCATTTTAAATGTTAGGCATCATGGTCTTTTAACCGACAAAGTACTTCAACAGTATCTAGTTAAACTTAGCATCCCTTTGATGACAAGTACAGGAATAACAAACCCTTAAAGTGAAGGCTAATCCCCTACTAGCTAGAACTGAGAAGATCTTGTGTGTCACATCAGTCACCGAAATCACCAAGCCGAAATAACATGGCAGTTGGGCCAAATTCTCTGAAGGCCGAAATCACCACCACCAGTCAGTGTTACTCCTGCTAATTGCGATGTTTATTTTCTGACCTAACTATGAAAATGACCACCTAGAGCCACCAAACTTCTCATCATATATTTTAATTTACCATACATATACACATGTCATGTGGTCAAGAGCCGAATTTGAAGATGATTCTGTGGTAACACTTGCTGCTTTCAAAATCATTACATTGTACTTTTTATTCTGGAAAATTGACATCGCTATCACTCGCTATAGTAATGCGAGTGAAACTGTACTGAAGCATTGCATAGAAATCACTGACTGAATATAAACACGTCATCATTGATGTCATAAAACGACGTGACCGCTCATCTCGTTAACTTAAAATTTTATGCACGCTTTGTGAGTTAGATGCACTTAACATCTAATTTTACCTACATGTAAATTTTTCTTAATTTTTTGGGGGCATGTAGTTCATACAATATTACACACAGAACAAGCATTTTATCTAGTGCTTTGTTGCTATTCCCTTTATCATGTCTGATGTAAGCAAAAAATTAAATGTGATGTGAAATGTGATGTAAAATGTGGTATCGGCAACGATGGTTGCTAGTGTAACGACATCAACAATGCATGCGATTTTCTAAGTAAGAAAAAAATCCTGCCTTTGAAGGAAAATGTACTGCCTCGGGTAGCAGCAAGACATAATGTTATGGGGAACAAGAAAGCTTGCATCTTTTAGCCCTGCATTCCTGTCCTTGGCACAAATCATCTCCGCCATTCCTTTACTACCATTCCTTTTTTCAAAATGTTTGTATTTTCCATAGTGTTCTAAAATAGCAATGTCTGCATTTCAATATATCTACTTTCTAGATCTTCACATGGAATATATATATATATATATATATATATATATATATATATATATATATATATATATATATATATATATATACATATATATATATATATATATATTTACAAGCTATTATTATGCTTTTGAAAGAAGAATACAGCTAACCACAAAAAGCATTTTGCTATTGTGATGAGAATATTTTTAATATTTCATGTGAAGATCTAGAAAGTAAATATTTTGAAATGCAGACATTGCTATTTTAGAACACTATGGAAAATACAAACATTTTGAAAAAAGGAATGGTAGTAAAGGAATGGCAGAGATGATCTGTGCCAAGGACATAATATATATATATATATATATATATATATATATATATATATATATATATATATATATATATATATATACATATATACATTTTGACAGTTGTGTTTATTAATTATTAACTTGCAGGTATATACTACTCAAAATCAACTTTTCCAACCAGCTTTTTGTTCTTGGTAATTAAAATATATCACATGTATATATTATAGAAAGCATAAGCTTATGCAAATGGTGCACCTTTTTAATTATATTTTCCACAATGGCAGGGATTTGTGAAAAACCAGTATATCAGCAAATGTAATAATAACACTATAATTTGAATTATTGGCATTAAAATTAATTTCCTTCAAGAAAGCATGCCCCAGAAAAGGAAATATGGCTGGAAAGAAGTAGTAGATGGCCAAAATAGTTAAAGACGCTTTGTAAAGTAAGGTAATAAATTTAATATTTTAACATAGTATCCCGTCTCTCCAAAGTAACAAGCGAAATTAAAAAGGTATTACATTATGTTAAAGTATACTATTCTACTGTGTATTAAAGCTACCACTTCCATTTTTTTTCACTTCTCATATCAGACACATTTAACGAAAAATCTAACATCTAGTATCAACTATGACATGTTAACTATTTTGTGTTAATTTTTTATTTAGTTTTGATTACCAGTTGCTCCTATCATTTTATAATTTCACTCCAGTAGTGTCCTCCAGTTTCTTATCAAGTCCAGCTATACACGATAGGCAACAATTCGGGCAACATTTCTGAATAGGCAAAATTTCAGATTTTAAATATGCAATAAAGATTTCAGCCCTTGCTACCATTTGCTTTTATGTTGTAATCTTAAGATAATCCAATATCGTGTTCAAGTCCCTGAAATCAGTGGCGTATCTAGGATCTCGTAAAGGGGGAGGGCAAAGGGGGGGGCCAAGTTTAGTCACTTACAAGTGTACTACCATGTAGCAGCGCAACAGGTTACAGAGGGAAAAAGTTTTAGCCAAAGGGGGGTCATGGCCCAATGCCCCCCAACACAACACTGCATGACACCCTTCACATGTTCTCATTGCCTGTCATGTCACAAGCACCTCCCAGAAAACAAATGGTGACAATCATTGCTGCACATAGCTCCCATCTCCATTCACTTAATTGTAACAACACATTCCATGAAACAATCTGAATACAGCTGGAGCATTGTCATTTCCCCCCCACCCTTCATTGCCGGCTAGGGAGGCTTCCAGTTAACCTGGGATAAACTCTTACATAAGTCAGGGTTTGATATCTCTGCTAACTTGCTACATTCTAAGAAAACATAAATTTTCTACTGTTCTGCATTGCAAATATAACATCTGCTGTAGAGGAAGGAGACAGGCTGATACCAGTTTACAAGTCTGGACTGTTCCAGAAATAGACAAGCTTGTACATTTGTGTCATATCTTCAAGCTGGTGTTGCAATAGTGATAGTGAAAAGTTACCAACAGATGGTTGATACATTATGACTAAAACATGAAATTATTCTGGATTTTTATCTTTCTGCAAATTCAGTTGATAAATTAGATAATGGCATTAATAAAGTGTTGGTTGTGGTAATAAAGTTTTAGTACATTGTAAACTCCCTACATATCCAAACCCTTCTGAGTAAACATACTTTGAACATTAAATTTTAATGTCTTGAAACAGGATAAAAAATACCAAATTGACATATCTGTATGGCTATCCACTGCAGCACCTGAACTTACAATACACTCAATCAACCCCCTTATTAAAAATTGTACACTTAAGGGAAAGGGTGTTCAGAACTGTGTTGAACAGCATAGATATATCATCCCAGGGACAGTCTATTATGGAGGCTGCACAGTGTATTCACACAGGGTGTATAATCAGTACAGTGCTGGCATGATTAAATGATTGATAGCACCAGTCAGACAGTATTATACACCAGAAGACTGGGAGATAGCTAGTCAGTGCAACAGTGTAATGAACTACCAAATTTATGTATAGTATGATTCTGCAGTTTTGGGTCTGTGTGTTGTTCAGAATAAACAGAAACAAAGTTAACCTATCTTTCCCAAAGTCAACACAAGCGCCACGAAAACTGCGTTCTGCAAAATAATCAACCTCTCAGTGAAACACTGAAACAAATAGTCTGGGTTGCCATGCATGCATGCAGAGGGTCAAATGCACTTATGAACTGTTCTTATTATGAAACTTTCCAGTTAATAAAGTTATTAATGATGAATGCTTCTTTTTGCTTAGGATAATTACCTCTAATGTTTCATCAAAGATAAGGTGACTTTACACCAACTGCCTGGAAATAACCTTGCTCTGCATAATTACACCAGGACTGATTTTAATGACTGGGTATCAATTAGCTTTGGAACTCTATACTGTAATATTGTAATTATTACCTTTAAGTGATGTGGAGATATTAGTAGCCATATTCTGTAACTGTCAGCTGAAAATTAAGGAATTCGTAAAGTTAATGCATGCAAACAAATAGCTTTGCTAATCACACCAACATAAATTAGAAAATATTACTTTAACAACAGTCTAGATTATTTAAAGAACTGCAATTTCCATAAAATGTTTGCCCACTACACATCTATTCATGTCCTTCTCATGTTTATCAGATTTGGGCACATCCCAAAAGTCACACACCACTTGACATGAAAACTAACCAGCTATCAACAAGACTTAACAAAACTACCATCCAAACCAAACAAGCTCTAGATAACAAGTGGACAAGGAAGGCAACAGCTTATCAAAGTGTCCAACAATTTCTCATTTATGCCCTTGTCTGTTACCTGTAAAATTTTATTTTTATTGACACTTCTGGCATTTACACAATCAATGCAGTTGTTCCTTTTGTACATTAATTGTCCTTTGTGAGAATGAGTACTCTCTCATATCAAATCTTCACTGATTTATTACTTCATGCAACTTTGTACCCTCTAGTTCTAGAACCTTCTTTAACCCATTAGGCCCCAGCAATTTATTAAAAAAACATGTTCCCCTGTTCCCAGGATTTCTGGCAAATTTCAAATTTTACCTCCTTGTGTTCAGAAATCTGTAGAAAAAACTATTCAATATTGACAATTACAAGTTGTGTTTATTTTGAATAGTAGTAATTTCTCCACTTGCCTGTATACATAGAAATAGGATATATTAATGTTAACATTTGATCACAATTTGCAAAGACAAAATAGTAAATTTGTTAAAACTTTAAAAGTTGCGACTGACATTTACCAATGATCCCATGCTATAACCGTATGAAACCCAATGAAGAAAATGTAGCTATATATAAAAAATATCAAATTCTCATGGTTATTTTTCAGGTTACACCATGTTTTGTCATGAAAAATATAGAAATAAAAATTTCTGAGATGGCGTGAACAAAACCGATGAAAATCAAGATTTCCAAAAGGGCAACCCATGCATGTAATGCGCTGATGTTATGACAAAATGTATCCGCTAGGGTGTGGCAAAATTTGGTAGCGTTTAGTTCAGTAGTTAATCGCCAGGATTTTTTTTAATAGTGGGTCCTGTATGCGGCCGTTCCAGGACTGGACAGAGCGGCCGGCCGCAGCAGTTGTGGGATCTAATGGGTTAAAGTTTGAAGAAAACATTTCTATTAATATCTTCACAACTATATCATATGATACTACTCTGGTATTCATTTTGCTTTTAATGAATTTTATATGGGAGACTCTGTCCCTTGGTAAAATGGAATGTTTCTCCTAGTTTGTCCTCTGGCAGGAAATGCTTCTTGACCTCCAGTAAATGGAGCTGTCAAACTAATTTAGTATCTCAGATTTATCATGGGAGCTGCCCTATTAATGTAGAGATTAAATTACACAGTTACAAGTTTTTAGTTAAGTAATGGTAATTCCGCCAGAATATGCATGTAATATTTGCAATGATATAATTATTTTATATGTACATTATGTTACAAATTCATATATGTATAAGCCTTCACATACATATTACCATACATACACATACAGTACTGTATATTTACAACGTATATACATGATTACATATATCACATGATGCAAATATTTACATGTGCGGGAGAACTGTGAGAAGAGAGATTTGGCAGGAGGGGTTGGATCACCATCATCATTTATATTTACATACAGAGTACACAATAGTCAATACATGATTACTACATACACCACATCATCCTGTTTTACTCTGTTTGCCAAACAATTATTTCTGGTGGTCTTGTTTTAGTGAACAGTGTCCACTGTATGCTAAAGTTTGTACTGATCAACACAATATAATGTTGAACAACAAAGGCATGCATGAGACCTGCTATCAAACCTTGTTAACATCCATTATAAGGATGTTTACACAATTATCTATATCTGGTTTACAGAAGCTTGATTAAATGCATACACCTGACATGTTGTAGGTGGTTTACACAGGCACATTAATGTATTATACCACACATCCATCAATGAATCAACAGCTGGATAAAACAACGGAAGTACAAACTTGGTAAACAACTTAAATGAAAAAGCATAGTACATTTTGCTCACTATTCAGAACTTGGGTGTTCCTCACAAATTGGGACAGTCGGCTTGATGTTCTTGTAAAATGTGCAAGAATGAAAACATTCAACAAACTGAATGTTTTGTGATGTCAAATTTCAGTTGTAGTTGACTTTGAAGGATTAAAATGCGTATTTAACATTAATGGGTTCGACTACAAAATAGTGACTGTATTGATTACTACAACACACCAGAAAGTGTCCCTTACAATTATTATTATTACACTAACACAATTATCTATGAATACAATAAATAATAAAAATAAGATTATCATTAAAAAGTCATATCCTAGGTAATCTATTCTATTCCACTCTTGTGGACATGTGCACGCACGCACACAGCAATATTCATGCCAGCTTTCAGCATGAATAGTATTCCTGTTGTAATCAGCTACATGGGTTAATCACAGTCATTGTGGAACACTTGAATTTTCTATTACAATTACAGCTTGTGGTGGGTTTTTGTTCAGTTTTTTCTGCTAGGTACTCGGTAGTCAACATTTAGTTTTCCTAGACCCTGTGCTACAATGTTATATAGAGATCCAGGGAATGCCAATGCCTTCAGAGACTTGTGCACATTTAAAAAAAAGAAAAAACAGTTCAAGTGTAACTGGTTACATTTTGATAATGATCATCCAAACGAAACATGACAATGTTAATAACTAAAATGTGCAGCAAAGCAGTCATATTTCAAACTGGGCAATGCCCAATCATAAAACAGCATTTAATGAAGCACATGTTTGTGCTTCCCATGAAAACCTTAACCGTTTCATAATTATTTACGTTCTTGTAAATGTTTCATAATAATGATAAATAATAATTATACACATGTGGTAAAACAGCTAGAAGTTATAAATGATGAATGAAAATATATCACCAACCATGTTTGATGTAAAAAAAATCTTAAATTGTGTTTTTAAGAAGTCAGCCAAAGCTTAATGTGTGCTTCAAAAGTGAAGTACACATCATCCAGAAACATTCATAAACATAAAAAATAAAGTCTTAATTGCATTATACAGTTAACTACCCCCGAACAACTAAATTAAAAATAATTAAACTAATGCAATTGTGTTACTCACTACAAAGAAGACATCAAAAATCCTATTATTGCAAATTCTTCTGCTGTTCAGATTTGCTCTCCACCATCAATACTGAACATATTTCTTAGTCACAACCAAACAATAACCTACTCAAAATCAATCTGACCACTAGGCACTGCAGTCTTTGACAGACAGGTGATTTATTCACCACCAGATTGCAGTGTGGTCTGCAACAAATCACCGTACTTCTTTCTATGAACTTTTTTAAAGATGCCATTAATATTATTCTGGTGTCATAGTACGTCAGTCATGGTTGTGCAATATAACTAGTCGATAACCACTTGGTTGGACTTACAGTTACATTTCAACCTTAGTGGTGATGCTCTAGAGGAGGAATTCTTTCCATTAAGTAGTGACAGTTGTGTTATGCAAGAGTAACCAAACTCGTGTTTTATGCTCCACACGTACTGCACTATTTAAAAATAGCCAATCATAATAAAGATAGGCACTGTCAGTCGGTCGGTTGGGGAAACATTAATGTGCTTACCCCTCACCTAGCAATGACCTTCAAATCCCCTTCACAGAACACGTTCTCCTGAGCCTGCTTCAATGTTCAAGTGCTATCACCAGACATGAGCACCACTAGTTGCCTTGTGAAAGGATACTACAGCCTGATAAGCTGAAAGAAGGACACCCAGCACTTCTGATAAGACCCCTCACAGCATCAAGCAGCATGTGGCATACTGTTACCAGAATCTTATCCAGAAATTTGCAGCATTCCTATTGCCGCCAGCCTAACAATGAAAACACATTTCTCCTGCGCCCAGTCGCCCAGTCGACTGTGCCCACTTGAAACTTTGTCAATGTGGGTGAAGCGTCATCCTGCTGGCGAGACATTGTTTTACACTGCACAATTTTCACAAGAAGGGTTCTATAATAGCCAGTCATGCCAGTTGAAAGGTCAAAGTACTAGCCTTCTGGTGGTGTGTGTTTATAGAATCACCCTGACAAATAGGCTGAGTTACCGCCAGTAAAAGTGCGCTCTGGGCATTCAAAGCAATATTTACTCATAGCCAAAATCACGTGTAAAAGTGCAATCTGGGCATTCAAAGCGATATTTACTCATAGCCAAAATCACGTGCGCAAGATGTACTGCTACCCTGAGACCTGTTATATAAATTTATTATAAGAGCTTTATTTGCCAACGTATACTCACTGAGACAGCAACCATGAAGGAAACTTAAACTCACAAAAGGTGTTTACCAAGTGAGTCACCACCTCAGAGAGTTAATCCATTAGCACAATTCAATGTTGGTAAACAGGGACAGGTTCACCTCGACAGTGTGTACAATTGCTCATAAGCTTAGCAGTGCCCGTCATAAATCTCACAATGCATACATGTGTAGGTGAATGAGAATATATTTATTTTGTGATATATGTTATTGGCTCCGTGAGCCACAATGGCAAATCATTTCCCGTTGGCGTCTCTGCCATTGATACTGTTTGCCTGTTGATGAACATCCAGGAATCAGACACCAGAATTTGTTTACATGAATAAGGCCCAAAACAACACTAAGCAAATCCATACACAAACAACTTGGTCTTTTATATTGGTCAAGGTTGTTCAGGCGACTGTTGGGGAAGTTTGTGATAATCAGACAAGTTACATGATGTAATTAAAAAGTCATTGAAAATACCAATTACATTTTCACCTATACAAATTCCAATTACTTTTTACAACAAAACACCAACTGTCATTTTAATTGAATCCATTCCAATTACAATGTAATTTAGCCGATAATATTTTATACTAACCACAATATTTTAATAACTATTCTAATATTACTGTGACAGTTCAGATTAAAAACAGGTCTACACACTAATATCATGTCATGAAAATAAAATAAATTCAATGTACAACATACCAAGCTGATGGATGCTATAATGAGGGATGATATTTTGCGGTCACCTAGTCGTCAATGGCACCCAAAAATGGCTTCGGACGACTTCAAGTTTTGACTACAGTGGCCCGCATGGCGACTATTTATGGAGCTGCAATATTTTAGATGCAGCAAAAATAAACGGTACTGATCCTGCCTTGAAAATAAATGTTACAAAATTGTTTGTTTTTGATGTTTTTATTTGTTGTTGATGTCATTCATACATTCCATCATCAAAGTATTTACTTTTTATCATCAAAGTATTGATTAGCAAGTGGGCTACCTACTTCACTTTGTAAGGTTGGTAGCCCGACTGGCTACCTTCCATGACTTGCTAAATCTCACCCCTGTATAATGAATATGAATGAATCAATCAAATATTTAGTTCAGTGTATAGTTTTATTCAGATAATGTCAGACGCTGACACAGTTTATTCATTCAACTCAGGTAAACAATTTGCAAGATTGTTGGGAGTGGTATTGGCCTGCACACCAATGTGTGTTCAGTCGTATGTGACCACTTAGATCAGAGGACAATAAATGAATGGAACAAATTATCTACAGATTGTGTAACTGCTAACAGCGTGAATATGTTTAAAAACAAGGTTGACACATCTCAGGAGGGCGGGTTACACATAGATGAAAAATGTTGGACTCTTGATAAGCCAATGGCTTCCTTGTCCACTTGCAATCTGAGCATTTGCCTTGGATGGCAATCTTGTTAAAGATCTGTAGGACAAGAGTTATGTTTATTGTGCAACACTAATTAAAACAATTGAGGGTTTGTAATTTGCCAGGATATGGAATAGTATCACACTGAAGTCATTGAACAGGCATTAAATTAATTTGTGTTGGTGGCCAAAAATCTGCTATAAACAATTTATTTTTAATAATTTTATTTGATCTCAAAACTATACACTTTGTGTATGGACCATGGTTTGGTAAAAGGTTGTATTTATCTAAGCTAGGACAATTGCCATTGTAACTATGCACATACATTACTGTCATGCTTGGTAACTGTCACATAACATAATTATTGTTATAAAGCTGTCAACAGATATGTTACAATGACCTGAATTACTGACAATGAGGATGACACCTGCATACTAGGACCTAATATTACTGCCACTAACACTGTCATTGTCAACCTTAACAAGTCAATTACAACACAATTATACACTCCAGTAAACACCAAAGTTGTGCCTCTATAATTTAGTGAACAGTATTACCATTATCACATTACACTTCCACGGATCTGTATTGTTGGCTATGTAACAACTCTATACTTGTACTCAACTTCAAGTGAGGTCTTCACAACAGCGTCATGGTTAGATAGGCCCATTCAATGGCTACTGACTATTGTTCACACGACAATGCTAAGGCGTCGAAGCCCCGGGAGATTCACTGGCGATACAACACTTCCACGGATCTGTATTACTGGCTATGTAACAACTCTGTTGAGTATTGTATCGGTATATATCAATAGGTGACACGCCTAACGGCATACTATTTTGGGGCTTACGGCCCTGCTTGGGCCTGACCTAGGTCGGCTAAAATTTTGTCTCAGACTCGGAGTCAGACTTACATATCCCTCAGTAGTATTGCCCCGATTAATTCAGACTTCATCTAAGTCCAACTAAAGAGCCAAACAGTTTCAAAACAACATTTAGCACGGGTGCGTATTGACGCTCACACAAACTACCGTACCGGGTACTCACCGACGCGCCGACTGCGAGCTAACAGGGTGCACTTTTGACGATCGCCACCATTGCCACGGTGATCTCCCGAACTTCGCTCGCGAACTGGAATCGAGCAGACGCAGACGACAATCGTCCCGCGGTCCCAGTCCCTTCTGTGAATTTGACTAAAATTCGACTCCAGTGAGTAAGCGTACAGTATAAGCCAGACGGTGGCGCTATAGAATTACATCAACGTCAATTTGCGTTCACAGAACACGCCGCGTCGAATTTCCAGAGGCGCAGCCAAACTTTTACTTTCGTCGGCCAGAAAATGGGTCAGGAAGTTCCGGGAGTGGCGGTGGCGGCATCCCCGGAGTTCTAAAATTAACCGGAATGACGTCACACCACACGCCGGGAACGCACACACCGCGGCGGAAACACCAACTAACTCCCGATAAGTTACTGTGATAAAAGCATGCGCGCTACCTTTCAAAGGCCGTACGATATCTGTCGCGGGCACTGAGTGACTGCAGGATTGTAACTCGTGACTGATTGTCACTCGTGACACGAAGAAATGGCGATGGCGAAGGAAACCATCGTTGGCGTAGCGGTAGTGTTCGCATGCGTTGTTTTCCTCTCGCAAACACAAGCAGGTAAAAACAACTTACACACATTTATTTTTGCTTTCATGCCTTTGGGCTCGGAGAAATCCCGGGAAATTGCACTGTGTCTTAGCTTATTAAGTTTGTGTTCGCCTTACGGCCTGTCTATCATCAGCACGTTGTGGTTAGGTAGAATATAGGAAGATGGAGAACAAACGACGAATGTAGTTAAATCATATAAGAATAATACTTCTAACAAGTGAAACAAAATACATAGGGCCTATAGGTCTAAAGTTAGCCACATCTCTGTTAGCGTCCTTGCTGTTACCGCTGTTATAGTGCATGCTGCACACGCGTTCACTATAATTCCTCAAAAAAATCCACGAAATAACATTAATATGCAGGCCTCGTGTAGCTTGATTATGAAATTCACCTGATTATGAAAGTAGGCCCATGCTCGCGTGCACTGCAGTAATTAACTGTCTTTCATTCCCAGTCAGAAATGTGTACCTGCCACGCATGCAGGTAAAAGTATGGGTAATTTATTCCACAGCATCGCTCAAAGCGCTTTCCAATTCACCCCTGACAGACCTGTTTGTTCCAACACCAACTCGACTTCTCTGAGAAACATTCAGCTACGCTGCAATTACTGTGCGAAAACAATTCGTTCACATATATCCACTATTGTATATTACCATGTACTCGTGTAAACAGCAGAGTGAACGGAAGCAACGTGAAGTGAACGAAATTGCCGAATCTTCGAAATGACAGCAAGAAGATTCGAACCTCGGTCCCTCGACTGAGAGTCCGACGCTTTGTAACCACTACTCTACAAGTATTATAGCTGTGTTGGTAGCAGGGTATACACTCGATAAAATGCATTACATTATCACCATCACAAACGTACATAATACATGTTTTAACAATACTATTGACATAACGCTACAACAATAATCACAGGCTATCTGAAATGACCCATTTTGCCTCTCGTAGTCTACGACGTAGATACCATGACAATAATTTGTCAACAAATTGTTTGCAGAACAATAGCGTATCCATGACAATGCGTGCCAGTTTGCCTAATAACCAGGTCCGTCAAACTTACAAACATGGCCGCCACCGTCTGACATTCCGTCGAATTTTTCGTTGCATTTGTGGGCCAAACAGTTGTCTTTGTGACAAATACAAAGGACAAAGTTGTTTCACCGAGAACAATATGTGGAAAATATGTGGCAGATGTATGCCGCCAATATAATGTGCATTACGTAAACATTGTTGCTAAGGCAAAGTTTGACGGAGGTCACACCCATAATTAGGATTGTGACGTCATACTCTGTCCCTTTCAATTATAACAAAATCTTAGGTCTTCTTCTTATTCTTCTTATGTAGGTGCTATGTCTGGTGACGATGACGATCACGGCCCTCCACACAATTACGTATTTTGTAATTGTCATCAGCTGGATGTTGTTGGGTGGTCTGTTTAGACTATTACTGTATTTATGCATTTTGTTCTTTGCCCGCCTCTATCTTTGTGTATCTCGATGTTTTTTCTTCAATCTGAATGTGTCTCAATCTGTGTCATAAAATTGCTACTGTCTTCTTCATATCGTTTCCATTCAATGTTTTCAATTATCCAGAGGAACCGCAACTATGTTGCTGCTAATCTATCTTCCATACGCTTATTTATTTTTGTCCGTTGTTTTTTGGCACATTTTGTTTGTTATTGTAAAATAAACCTTGTAGCAATTTCCTACGCTTTTTGTTGGTTGCTGATGCAGATTTGATTCAGGTCGGAAATCTTGTTTATTTGCTACTGCTTTCGTCGATTGTAATAAATATGCATTTATAACTCCCCTGTTGTTATGTTTTTGCCACTTTACACAGGCGAAGGAGCCGAATATGATTTCATTAAGTCCGCATCGAAAGCACTGGAATAATGCTAAAATGAATATGTTACCTGCAATCTATTGTCGTCGTAACTGTCACCTACGTAATAGGCATAATCACACATAGACAAACATAGATGAAATTTGAAGACTATCAGTAAGCCAATGTCCGGATTATCTGCCTTCGTGTCATGTCGATGACAGTGTTGCTAAATCTCTAAAATACAAAAATCTAAAAAATTTGCCAATCTTGCAAAATCTCTAAAATCAAAAAGCGATGTATTATTGAGGAATCCCTGTTTTGGGGGCCAACCTCCCACATCCCACCAATCTCACCTTCCACATATTTTAGACCACCCACCAATGTTTAGGACCAACCTCCCACCAATGTTTAGGACCAACCTCCTACTTCCCTTTCATGACACACCCCATCATTATTGTTCAACGTTTGCTTCCATTTTTACTGCAGGACAGACAAAGAATAGCATAAATTTCCTGGCCCTCGGGGATTTTGGCGGGAGTAATGACGACCCATTCACGACCCCGGTACAGTTGGCGGTGGCAGCACAGGCGGCCAACTTCGCAAACAAGAATCCAGTCGACTTTGTCCTGACGCTGGGAGACAACTTCTACACGTACGGGGTGAAGAGTGTGGATGATCCCAGATTTACGGTATAAAAACGTTGCAAAACCATTAATTCATATATGTCCCAACCCTGTGTGGTGCACACCTGTAACACGATAACAGAAATCCGTATAACCAAACACGATTTTATACCTCCGTTGGTTTGCAGCGATTGCGCAACCAAAAGGAGCATGCCGCGCAAACTGGGATATAATGTTATGTTGATTGGATCTCGCAAGACTTTGGTAGCTCACTGCGCATAGCATATATCTTCGGGTGTGTTTTGTACTGAAGATCCGTTATTGACATGCCGTAAAACCATCAAATTCAGACACCCGTAAGACTTCGGTTCGGTCTACGGTAAATTCGCAAAAGTTGGCATCCATGATTCATTTGTTTGTATAACTCACAACGCTAACTGGTACCATACTATTATACTTAACATATTGTCCAACAGTTTATGATTTCAATCAGTACGACTGATTTATAAAAGCTTTTTTTAAACATTAATCGTATACATATATGCCGACCGTATTGATTAAACAGTTCAACACTTAAAGCGAGTAGGCCTACGCACGTCAATCAATTTCAATCAATCCCAGACAACATGTTTCTGTGCAGGAGACGTACAGCAAGGTGTATTACCAGAGATCGTTGGCCGTCGACTGGTACATTACTGCTGGCAACCATGACTACAATGGAAACGTATCCGCCCAGATCGCCTATACTAAAGTCTCTAAAACATGGTAAGACAATTGAGCTGATATGTGTGCAGTGGCATATTTGGTGGGGCATTGGGCCATGACCCCTTTGGTTTAAAAATTACATTGTTTTATGTAGCCTGTTCGCTACCACACGATAGCATGGTAAACTAACGGGTGACTAAGCTTGGCCCCCCTTTATGAGAACGTAGCTACCCCACTGTAGGTGTGCCATGTTTAAATAAGTTCACTAACTATATAACGGAAGTGTATATAATGACTATAATGCCTATATAACGGAAGTGTTTATAATGATTACCTTTTTGTGAAAAAATAATGCCTATCTATAATATATTAGCTCGTCCGGTTCATTGAACTAACGAATGTTGCCTTGCTATTAGCAACAAAGACGATTGTTGTTAAAGGCAAGGCATCGTGTCGCGTGATTTGTAGTGATTTGTTTGGAAACGTATTCCGATGTTCCTGCAGGAATTACCCCGACAACTTTTACAAAAAGAAGTTCACGATTCCTGACTCGGACCTCACATTGGAGATCATCATGATTGACACGATCATCTTGTGTGGCCAGACCGATGATGACATAAACCTCGTCCCCACTGGGCCGAAGTCTGTCGCTCATGCCAAGAAATACTGGAAGTGGATCAAGAAGCAAATCAAACACAGCACGTATGTACGGTACATCAACATAACGACACACGTAGTCACTCGTGACATCAATTGAGTTAACATATATAATCAACACGGTCAAGAGCTCTTGATATTTACATGTCGTGACTCGGATGACGAATGCGGCGGTCACCGTTAGAGACACGAGTGTACGAGGCCAAAATATTATCGTGATTTTCACACATTTACACGTATACAACCCACGTGAGACGATCAATTAATTGCATAAAAATGACGTCATTTCGGTGAAGAATCGCTGTTTTACGTATACTCTCTTTCAACCCTTTTTTTACCGTATGTATCTACATATGTATCTACATATGTATCTACGTATGTATCTACGTATGTATCTACGTATGTATCTACGTATGTATCTACGTATGTATCTACGTATGTATCTACGTATGTATCTACGTATTTCAACGATGTGCAAATTGTTATTGGTTTTGCTGCTGGTTTGACTGCAATTTATCTGTTTCTTACACAATTACAGAGCAGATTACCTGATCGTTGCTGGTCACTATCCCGTCTTCAGCGTGGGCCACCATGGACCCACCCAGGAACTTATAGACCTTCTGATGCCCCTTCTGCACGCCAACAACGTAACAGCCTATTTATCAGGACATGACCATAATCTGCAGGTGTGTGTGTACCGCACAATATCGCTATATCTGCATTCACTGCTATAGGCCTATAGTTTCTCACGCACCATTTCTATCTGAGCTTCGCAGAATAAGTTAACATTACCTATGTGTCTTCAAGTGCAAAAACGAATTTATTGTAAGTTCTCCAGCAGCATGTTTGCGCTCAGAAAGCCAGCGTTTTCACCCGTTTGGTTTTTGCAGCGCAATAAAGAATTTACACACCCTTCGATATAGCAGTATAGCTGCCACTTCCGGAATCAAAACCCAGGCATTCGTTTTTGTTCTCAGTTAATTTAGCGGTATCTTTAGAGAAACTGCCCACGGTAGAGAAGTACGGCCCACTGCTCGCGAGGCCAATGCTGTAAATAGGTAGACCATTTCGACTTGAGAAGAATCGTTCAAGATCGTTTTGTGTCAACTGTAAAATTTTATGTGCAATCGAGGCACTGAATGACCAATCCAGTAAAATAGTAATCGCTCGTAATTTTGCTTATTTTAGAGATCATGGTTAAAAATAAGTCGATAAACATACATGTCGAGATACGGGTCCTCAAATTATAAATCTCGTGTCGTATACTAAACTGTTTTCAGTGATAACATCATGCCAACATAGTTTCAGAATGTGTGCCACGTGCATGCATGCATACATGCATATAAGTACGTGTGTGTGTGTGTGTGTGTGTGTGCGTGCGTGCGTGCGTGCGTGCGTGCGTGCGTGCGTCCGTGCGTGCGTGTGCGCGTGCGCGTGTGTGTGTTATGTCACTCCTCCTAGACGCTTTACATATCGGGTGTCAAACTTTCAGGGGTTCATCTACGACCCCACGGTCGGGTAATCTACGACCCCACGGTCGGGTCATCTACGACCCCACGGTCGGGTCGTCTCAGTTTAATTGTTTTCGTAATTCATCCCGCTATTGCCCTTTCAACAAATAATTGAATTACCCCTTGTAGTTATTACGTACAATTATTCGCAACGCTATGCGAATAATTACGTACAATAGTTGACAACATCATGCGTCTTTCCTTCGATTGTCCGAAGTTACGTAATACAAAACAAGGCGTCTTAGTGCGTGCGTGCGTGTGTGCGTGCATGCGTGCAATGATTAAGCGACCCAATTCCACATTATGTATTGGTCAGTTGTGTTATTGCCCTAAGGTAACGGGGTGCAACGTGATTGGTCAAGCTTTTATCGATGTTTCACTGGTGTGGCTCTGGCGTGCATAGCTAGTAACCGGACACTCTTTTAATTTTCTTCTTGCCTTTGCAGCATCTGCAGAGCCACCAACAGCAGTCGACGGTCGACTACTTTGTTTCTGGAGCCGCGGCCAAGGTGCAACCAGCAATGACACACAAGGGAGATGTTCCAATCGGATCTCTCAAGTTCTTCGCGGGGAAAGAAATCCCTCTCGGAGGTTTCGGTCACGTGGAGATGTACAAAGAGAACATGACCTTCACCTTTTCGGACTCCCACGGAAAGACGCTGTATCAGCACGTCATGTTTCCGAGACACGTGAGAAAATGAGAAGCTCTTCAGAATGTCGACGTTGTAGAAAAAAAACCACGTCACGATGATTAAGCTATGTTAAACAAAAATTTCAAAATAATAATAATAATTAATTGCATTATTTCGGCGATATATCTTCTCCTAATCTTCGGGTACGAGGAACTGTCAAGAATTTCCCACAACAATAAATTATATAACATTTGGCAATGTGTGGCTGTTATCAAACAGCATGTACTGGAAAGGAATGCAGTGACCTCTCACTATAATGACCCACGATGTAAGGAACAATTTCTTGAAGGAAACAGCTTTGGAAGCCACGGTCTGCAGAACCGCCGGTCACCCTCCATCCTACCTAGAGATATAAAGAACATCGGACGTGTGCGATGGTGCATGCGTGCGTGCGTGTGTGCATGTTCCACATAGCGAGAGCCCATTGTAGGTGGCAATTCGGTTATCGGCAAGGACAGTGCGTACCAGCGGCTGTAGACAAAGAGAGTTCCGTGGAAATAAGACCGAATTCCGATTAATCCAACCGGTTTCAACCCGCTAACGAGCTGTGAGATTGACACATGCCGGGCCGTCGGAAGTTTCGAGAGAAAACGACAAGAAGTATGACCGGACTGTGAACGCCGTTTTGGTCTTACTATTGCTTACGAATATTTGGGACCGATCAGGTTAGATATGGACAGTGTATTAGGCCTATTTTTCTAGTTCATAATGCAAGTTTTTGTATATATATATATATATATATATATATATATATATATATATATATATATATATATATATATATATATATATATATATATATATATATATATATACATACATACATACATACATACATACATACATACATACATACATACATACATACATACATACATACATACATACATACATGCATATATATATATAGTCACACACAAAACAATTAGTAAGATGATATAAAGAGGACGAAACATAAAACACACACATGCAGATAAAGGGACCGGTTCCAAATTAAAAAAAACCGGCGACGTCAACGTTAATAGTTCGGTAATAGTTCTTATACATTTTGATGATATAATTGACATGACTTTCACATTTTGATATATTAAATCCCACAAACGATGTCTTCTAATAACTGATAGCATCAACGCCTTCTTATGGCCTTTTGCAATCAATCATGTCTCTCTCTGAAGGATACAGCTATCTACAAATAATCTGACGGTGGCATTCTTTATATATTGTGGAAAGTCGTTAATGTAAATTGGAAAAACAACTCTTTTTCTTCCTTTTCCTCCTCCTTTGTAATGGGAAAGACCAGATTTCCGGGTAAAGTCCCACAAATTTGGCTGCGCACCCGATGCGAGTACTTAGTACAACATGAATTTGCTTGCGTTTTGTATTTGATTTATTCATTACAAAAGTGTAGCTATACATACTTCACATGAGTGAATACAAAGTACAATAAAATGTGAGGATGACACAGAAAGTGCAAGAACTTATTTCCATCTTGGTCCTTAAAGCTGATAGTTGTTTAAGCCTTTTGCCAATGACGCAAATGAGAGACATTGTGAGGTGGGGACTTGTTTAGAGAGAGTATTCGGCGAGTTTCATTGACTGATCCATTGGCATGCCAAAATATACATTACAGCAGTCTACATATGTTGTAAAACGTTGTTATTTTTATTTCATCCAAATTTCACGTTTTGCAGATAAATTATTGAAATGCTATAAAATACTAGTAGATATCAGTGTCAGTTTCAAATGATCGAAAGAATTGACTTTAGTCGTTAGATCTGGAAAAGCTTAAAATAGTGGATATCCAAAATGGTAAATACTATGCGGACAGTGGCGTATTTAGGGGGCATCCCCCCGGAAAAAAAGTTGCACAAACGTACTAGTATGTTGCAGTGGATACTGGGTAGGTTTGATTTTTCGTAAAATTAATTTAAAATGAGACTTGCAAAAAATCGAATTGAGGAGGAACCTTTAAACAGTTTGGCAAATGTGTAATAATAATATAATAGCCCTGTCGTATGTTTCCACTGCACGTTGCGGCGAGGCGGATATATTGGAAGAAGAAGAAATAGCAATTTGATCACATCAAACAACTGAATTATAATTAATTGCTTGTTGTAGTAACTGATCTGGTGTTTCCATTCGTTGTAAAGCGCTGTGAACTGTATTGGATGTGGCGCTATACAAAATAAATATTATTATGAATTACAGGTCGATCTATACGAACTTGTCAGTGAAAATCGCTGTACGTTCCCTTTGAACATCTGTGTTGAGGTTATTCAAGCCTATGGGTGGGGTGACTGAAATACCTTCGCGCGTATGAAACCCCATCGAGTTAGAATGTAATAATTATTGTTCTCCTAAAAGACAACAGCTTGAAACTCCATCCTCAAGTGATTTAGCTTATTGCAAACCCTGCAGTCGATTTAATAAAAAAATGCGTATTTATTTTCAAATGATCGAAAGAACTGACTTTAGTCGTTAGTTCTGGTAAGGCTTTAAATAGTGCATATTAAATATGGTAAATACTGTGCGGACAGTGGCGTATTTAGGGGGGGCATTGGGCCATGACCACCCACCCTCCCCCGCCCGAGCTAGCATGTTGCAGTGGATACTATAGGTAGGTTTGATTGTTCGCAAAACGTGTTTGAAATGAGACTAGCGAAAATATCGAATTAAGGAAGGACTTTTAAAAAGTATGTATGTATCAATACAATAGTTTGTTACACTGCCTGCCTGCCTGCCTGCCTGCCTGCCTGCCTGCCTGCCTGCCTGCCTGCCTGCCTGCCTGCCTGCCTGCCTGCCTGCCTGCCTGCCTGCCTGCCTGCCTGCCTGCCTGCCTGCCTGCCTGCCTGCCTGCCTGCCTGCCTGCCTGCCTGCCTGCCTGCCTGCCTGCCTGCCTGCCTGCCTGCCTGCCTGCCTGCCTGCCTGCCTGCCTGCCTGCCTGCCTGCCTGCCTGCCTGCCTGCCTGCCTGCCTGCCTGCCTGCCTGCCTGCCTGCCTGCCTGCCTGCCTGCCTGCCTGCCTGCCTGCCTGCCTGCCTGCCTGTTCCCTCGTATCTCCGTCAGTTTCGCATGTATGTGGCTGACATTTTTAGGCATGAGCGGGGGCCCATGGTGATGTTTCGTACATTAATAATATTTGAAATTCCCCTGGGGTAGGGTATTCCGTCGAAGGAACCAATGTGGACGTTTGACGTAAATTACGTAACTCAGTACAATAGGTACGTGCAATTGTTAGCAACGCTGTACGTGTTTCTACCATTGTTACGTGATCTGTGTCAAGTGTCTACCGAATTACGCTTCGTGAAACCGGCAGTTCTACGTGACTTTTGTCGCGCGAAGATGTCATTGCCATTGGCATTCCACTACCAAAACATGACTGGGCAGTGTAAGGAGTTATAGGATCTTGCCTTTTCTTCCGTGATACGCCGGGCAACTGGGCTAGCATCCAATAAACCGTTGAAAACCCTCTCATGTAATAATCTTAGGATCACAGGCGGGCGGGCGGGCGGGCGGGCGGGCGGGCGGGCGGGCGGGCGGGCGGGCGGGCGGGCGGGCGGGCGGGCGGGCGGGCGGGCGGGCGGGCGGGCGGGCGGGCGGGCGGGCGGGCGGGCGGGCGGGCGGGCGGGCGGGCGGGCGGGCGGGCGGGCGGGCGGGCGGGCGGGCGGGCGGGCGGGCGGGCGGGCGGGCGGGCGGGCGGGCGGGCGGGCGGGCGGGCGGGCGGGCGGGCGGGCGGGCGGGCGGGCGGGCGGGCGGGCGGGCGGGCGGGCGGGCGGGCGGGCGGGCGGGCGGGCGTACATGTACATTTACATTTACACACACATATATATATACATATACATATACATATATATACATATATATATATATATATATATATATATATATATATATATATATATATATATATATATATATATATATATATACATATATATATATATATATATATATATATATATATATATATATATATATATATACATATATATATATATATATATATATATATATATATATATATATATATATATATATATATATATATATATATATATATATCGATTATCCAGGCTCCGTGCTGTGCGCCACCTTTTGTTGCACACATCATCGCCTGGATGCAATGTGTACTTTTTATTGGAACGAAAATTATGTATGCACCCAGATTCTGGGCGCATAAACATTGTGCTAATTACGATGTCATCCGGGCATTTGGTTAATTTATGAAATAAAAGTTAACTTTTTATGAGTTTATACGATGCAATTCGAATTAACTTTAAACTGTTATTATGTTGACACAACTGTCAGACTGAAAAGTTAAACCAGACCAAAAAAATTCAGAGTAGCATCTCGGTGATGCCGTTGATTGGCTGCTGCGCTTCACGGGAACGCCTACACAGACTGGAAGGGTGACAGTGGATGACATCGAGACCACGCCTCTGCGACAATATTCTCTTCTCGGGGAATTCACGAAGGCGCGCGAGAGTCGGATAAGCGACTCTAGGCAGCAGCAGGCTAAAACGTAGTCTCGCTTATCCGACTCTCGTTCGCCTTCGTAAACTCGCCGAGAAGACAGCCTGGCCCCGTGGGCGTGTTCTTGTTGTTACCCATTGTCACCACTCCATTTTATCTAGGCGTTCCCGTGAACCGTCAGCAGCCAATAATCGTCATTATTGAGATTCTACACTAAACATGTTTTTGCCTGATTTAACTTTTCAGTCTGACAGTTTTGTCAGCATAATCCAAGTTTATAGTTAATTCGAATTGCATCGTATAAACTGATAAAAGTTCACTCTTACTTTATATGAGTTAGCCAAATACCCGGATGAAGCCTACTTAATCTACGCTAATTATATATGCGACCAGAATCTGGACGCACACTCAATTTCCTTCACAATAAAAAGTACACTTTGCATCCAGGCGATGATGTGTGCGACAAACGGTGGCGCCACAGCGCGGAGCTTGGATAATCGAGGATAAAGTTAACCTGTCACATAGGGCAGTGGTTTAGCTATCATCCACAAGGGGCGCGGTTTAATGGAAAGTAGTTGGCAATACACGGTGGCACCACATCACGGAGCCTGGATAATCGAAGATACGGATAGGGGGCGACAGCGGTAAGCTCTCTATGAAAGCGCACGTGCCAACTTTACCAATCCATAGTTCAATATTTGCTGTTGTGATTCACGGTGAGCTGATTGTAACTCGTGACACAGAGAAATGACGAAACTGATGGCGATTACAGTGGGCGTCGTGGCGATCATAGGCGTTGTTTGCCTCTCTCAAACTCATGCAGTAAAACACCCTTTCGTTTTTAGGCCCTACTGTCTCGGGCTCGAGGCATAGCCGGAACAATGATTCATATCGTCAATAATTTTTTTATAATGAAATCATATTTTAACGTCATTCACATCACATACTAACGTGTACGCGACACCAGAATAGCATTTGTTTATTGACCATATCACCCATATTAAGTCATTATACTTTTAGACCACCAAATGCTGTCCGATGTAAAGCAATGTCTGAAAATTTATATTTATTAATACACAACAACATCAATTATTGCAGAGTAGGAACAGCACAATACGGTTTAGGGGCATAACAAGATTTGTTCTGAAGGGGGACATTTGTTAAGGCTGCTAGACCAAAACAGCCTGTCCCGGCTGACTCTACTCGCTGAAAACGCACCTGTAGCAAATTAATTTACAAAGTAATCACAGTAACGTAATATGTCGCTGTTAGTGTAATGCATAAGCTATTTTTGTATGTTTTACACAGTCCTATTTTATTAATTTATTACGATATTTCCCCTCTTTATCCCAAAGAATGTTTTCAACACCGTTACCGACAAGCCTGTAACAACCCACAGCTCACTAATGTCAACTAAATCGTTCATTCAGAGCTACTGAGTCTCACGCATTTGGCGTGGGACTCGTGCATTTGGCTTCCATCACACGCTCTCACTAAGCTATATGTAAACCCATTGGCCGTTTCAATGAATAATTAATACAGACAAGTTTATTTCCATGCACGTGTTGATATATATTAGGTATATTTCCATGCACGCTGATAGCGCAGATCACCCAGCGGATCTTGGAGGTTATTTTCATCATCATCGGTGATGCTGCGCGTAAACGTCACTTATGGATTCATTAATGGTTATCGACAGACAGCTCGGGTGATAGCCTCCATGACTCCATACCAGAGTGATCGTGATCCCGCGTGATAGCCTCCATGACTCCATACCAGAGTGATCGTGGTCCCGCGTGATAGCCCCCATGACTCCATACCAGAGTGATCCTGGTCCCGCGTGATAGCCTCCATGACTCCATACCAGAGTGATCGTGGTGCCGCGTGATAGCCTCCATGACTCCATACCAGAGTGATCGTGGTCCCGCGTGATAGCCTCCATGACTCCATACCAGAGTGATCGTGGTGCCGCGTGATAGCCTCCATGACTCCATACCAGAGTGATCGTGGTCCCGCGTGATAGCCTCCATGACTCCATACCAGAGTGATCGTGGTCCCGCGTGATAGCCCCCATGACTCCATACCAGAGTGATCCTGGTCCCGCGTGATAGCCTCCATGACTCCATACCAGAGTGATCGTGGTGCCGCGTGATAGCCTCCATGACTCCATACCAGAGTGATCGTGGTCCCGCGTGATAGCCTCCATGACTCCATACCAGAGTGATCGTGGTGCCGCGTGATAGCCTCCATGACTCCATACCAGAATGATCGTGGTCCCGCGTGATAGCCTCCATGACTCCATACCAGAGTGATCGTGGTGCCGCGTGATAGCCTCCATGACTCCATACCAGAGTGATCGTGGTCCCGCGTGATAGCCTCCATGTCTCCATACCAGAGTGATCGTGGTCCCGCGTGATAGCCTCCATGTCTCCATACCAGAGTGATCGTGGTCCCGCGTGATAGCCCCCATGACTCCATACCAGAGTGATCGTGGTCCCGCGTGATAGCCCCCATGACTCCATACCAGAGTGATCGTGGTCCCGCGTGATAGCCTCCATGACTCCATACCAGAGTGATCGTGGTGCCGCGTGATAGCCTCCATGTCTCCATACCAGAGTGATCGTAGTCCCGCGTGATAGCCTCCATGTCTCCATACCAGAGTGATCGTGGTCCCGCGTGATAACTTCCATGACTCCATACCAGAGTGATCGTGGTCCCGCGTGATAGCCTCCATGACTCCATACCACAGTGATCGTGATGCCGCGTGATAGCCTCCATGTCTCCATACCAGAGTGATCGTGATACCGCGTGATAGCCTCCATGTCTCCATACCAGAGTGATCGTGGTCCCGCGTGATAGTCCCCATGACTCCATACCAGAGTGATCGTGGTCCCGCGTGATAGCCTCCATGACTCCATACCAGAGTGATCGTGGTCCCGTGTGATAGCCTCCATGACTCCATACCAGAGTGATCGTGGTCCCGCGTGATAGCCTCCATGACTCCATACCAGACTGATCGTGGTCCCGCGTGATAGCCTCCATGACTCCATACCAGAGTGATCGTGGTCCCGCGTGATAGCCTCCATGACTCCATACCAGAGTGATCGTGGTCCCGCGTGATAGCCTCCATGACTCCATACCAGAGTGGTCGTGGTGCCGCGTCTCGTTGTAACACTGACTGTCAAATTAGGTCTCCTTTTTTCAAAAAGGGGGAATTCTGTTTCCTATTTTTTATTGTTAGCGTGAGCTTTTTTTTTACCTTAGCCGCGAGACCGTGACATGGAATGCAAAACCGTGAGTCTCACGGCTTATGAGTGAGAGTTATGAAAGGTATGGAGATCAATGTGGTGTATATATATGTGGTGTGCATATATATATATATATATATATATATATATATATATATATATATATATATATATATATATAATGAGATCATTTTGTTAAAATTACACAACAGTTTATTTATGAGCAGTGTTCGTATTTATTTCCTAAACAGGGCAGACAAAGAACAGCAACAATTTTCGGACTGGGGATTTTGGCGGAATACCATACTTCCCGTATGCAACACCGATACAAATGGCGGTTGCGGTGCAGATGGCCAAATTCACAAACAAGAATCCCATCGATTTTGTCCTGACGCTGGGAGACAACTTCTACTTTGACGGGGTGAAGAGTGTGGACGATCCAAGATTTAAGGTACATCTGGATTATTAACAAAC